>JAMPIV010021878.1:0-258661 GCA_024509875.1 Oreohelix idahoensis
GATTTGAATGCCATCCATGCGCGAAGTTCACTACCATGTAACAAGTTCTCGAATTGTTTGTCTGCAATAACTTTCCTAATCTGAGGTCCTACATAGATACCTTCCATTATCTTTCCATGGCTAATTTGCGGAAACTTTTCTCGAAGATAAGTGAAAGCTTTGCTCGTTTTATCTAACGCTTTTACGAAATTCTTCATGAGCCCCAACTTTATATGTAACGGTGGTAAAATGATGCTGTCTTTGTTAACTAATGGCTCGTTTATTACATTTTTATGCCCAAGCTGCATACGGTCCCTGATAGGCCACACCTTTCTTGCATAATGTTCCTGTTTGTTGCCGCTGTCCCATTCACATAGGAAGCAACAAAATTTAGTATACCCAGTCTGCATGCCCGTGAGAATTGCAATGACCTTTAGGTCTCCACAAATCCGCCATTGGTAGTCATTGTACTTTATTTTTGCCAAAAGTATAGCCATATTGTCATAAGTTTCTTTCATATGAACAGAGTAGGCAACTGGAATTGATGAAAATAAATTTCCATTATGCAATAACACGGATTTTAGACTAGTCTTGGAAGAGTCGATGAAAAGTCGCCATTCGTTGACTATGTTCTCATGACCGAGGTGCACCATTAGACCTTTTACATCTTTGCAATAGCAAATGTCATCATCCATCTCAAAGTATTGAACAAGTTCTCTGTGTCTATGACGAAATTTAGATATCGGAGTATTGGGCGCTAAAAGATTCCATTCTTTGAGTCGCGAACCAAGTAATTCCGCTTGTCCTTTGGTGAGAGCGAGATCACGTATTAGATCTGAAAGTTCTGAATGGTTAATTAAGTGAACACCATCATTCACCGGTACATAATCCGAGTCAGAATTAGTTTCTAAAGCAGGTAAACTATCACTTTCTGATGGTTCATTCACGTCCAACGGATATTGTTCTGGTGGAACTGGGATCGGACACGTGATTGGATCATGAGGCACTGGTTTTCGAAACCGATTCAATATTTGGATAAACCACAGACTTTCTAGTTTTAAAAGTGAAACCATGAGATATTATTGTCAAGCAGAAGTAAACAATCAGTAGCGTGATTTGTCGGTTCACGCCATATTACTGGCACTCAAAAGGCATCGACTTATGCTTCGGCGATTTTCGTAACCAACCTGCCAATGTATTTGCACAAGTCGAACAAACTGCATTTGGCTTCCAAGATTTATTTGCATCATCAACTTTCGAATCGAAATAAAGTTCATATGCTTTCTTTAGCAATGGTATAAAGTTTTTCTTGTGAACACGATCGGTAAAATATCCGCACACGTAACAGAACAGATCAGCCGAATTTCTACAACTTCTAGAAGCCATATTTCACTCAGAATTATTTCAAAATACAGTAACTATTTGAAATATAACGTAACATATGTCATGCATCTTTTAGCAGTATAAAAAGTAGAATTATTTTGCATTTTATTAATTTTTAAAAAGATATATAGTAAAAATGAAACGGAGCAAATAACGGTTTCCCAAAAATATATTTATTCACAAATATCTTAAGAACCCGACGTGATAGAGATAAACGGATTTCAAATTTGAAATCAGCGCAAGAAACTGACCTAAGAACACTTATTCTTATATAAGAAAGAAAAATGTTGTTTGTCAGTGTTATTTTTATTTATCATAAAAAAATCACTCACAATATTCAACACTTTACAGGCATAAATCATATGTTACAGCAGGTACAAATTGCAAGGTGGGGGGGTGGGGGGATGGGGGGGGGGGGGGTATCAGAGATAGGCAATTTAACCCAACAGTAAATTTATTACTCTGAGACGGGGTGTTACCGTAATTAGTAGGGGGTTAGAAAAACTCCTTTTGTTCTCCAAAGCTTTTCCCTTTTACTAAACAGACGAAGGGAGAGGGAATAAACAAAGTTAGGAAAATCCCACTTAAAAAGAAAAACAATACAATAAAGACGGTAAAAAAAATTACCAGGTAGAACTAATTATAATGGTGGAAAAACTAAATCTCCTCTCATTCAAGCACGCTTGTGATGGCCAGCACTCAGTCATACACACAGACCTACCGATTCGTAGAATCTGGCACTCCGTAGAAATTACAAAGAAAAAACAGCACTAAACATTGGCATAGGTAAATGTCCTGTCTTCTGTGTACAGCCCCAGATTAGCGGTTTTTTTTTTTTTGAAGTTAACAAAGTGTCCCAAATACGCTGGACGTTAAAGCCTAAAGGTACTGTTTTTGTTTTTGTCTATATGTAAAAAGTTCCAGGGGAATGGCACAGTCGTAGGTACAGGTGGTGAGACTGGTGGGTATCTTAAAGGTTCGCCGCTGTGTGGTGAAATTTCTGAAGCGTGAAGATAAAAGACTAAATATTGTGGAATGGTTTCTTCGTGGTGTTTTAAAAAATCCAGTGAAAGTACTTGACGAACGTGTTCAGTGGAATCTGTGTTCCTCATTCACAAATAGAGCAGTAAGTAAAAATATTGCTACTGCAAGTGTACTTCTCCAGTTTTAAAACTTTAAAACGACTTTAAGAATTGGGATGCTAAAACAGTCTTTGGGTTTGTTTTATTTCTGTAAACTTCAGATAGCTGAATCTCAACAGGATCGCCACAAAGATTAAATTTTAAATAATGTTCATAAGTCACTGGAGTTATCGAACTGAGTCGGCAGGACTCTGTACATAGTTAATTAATTAATTGCTGCTTAATTGCTGCTTAATTGCTGGGATGCAAGGTTGAATGATCATTCTGTATAAAAGATAGAAACACACGAAATGCAATACAAATCATATTATAATCTGACGCGCGATAAATTTACGTTTAAACTATTTTCTACTGATAAGGGTGGATTTGTGCTGAAGTGGTAACTTGCCACCCTTATCGACACCTGGTGTTAAAGTGTAAGATGTAGGTGTCTTCTCTGATTTAGGATGTTGCTGTGTATGTGGTAGTGGAACAGTTCAATGGGTTATCACACAGGCAACATGACGTGTAGAGTCATAGAAAGGGTAACTTCGTTGTATAAGTTTCTTTCATTTATTGCACGCCACAAAACAGTCATGATACTTATGACATCAACATGGTTAACGAGTTCAGCAAGATGATATGGCACATTGAAAACAATTTCTGTAGTCAGCAATGATAGCTGTTGTATATATGCGTCATAAGACATCACAGTTCAATAGATTCAGAAATTCATCAATCATCGAGTGCTAGTTCGTGAAGCTGTATAAATAATAATAATTTCTATAACTTCTGCAACAGTGTCAGCTACAGATCTTCAATGTTCATAAACAATAATAAATGCTCCCATTCTGATGCTAGCAGATCAGTTGTATACAATAAGTCCGTTCACTGTCTGCACGTGAATAGCATACATGGGCTACAGGTCAGCTCGACCTTTATAATGTTCCTAAGTCTAACCATCTGACTTGGACGTGATCTCTGATATAACGAATCCTGGAACACAGACAACAGTCTTGTTGGTCTAGAGCGACCCATATATATTTAACTAGTTCAGGTATACAGATACCGGTGACTTAATCCTAGTCAAAGTACCTCTCCATTTTGCATCACACAGGCGAGCAAATAGGCGACAAAATGACGAACCTCTAGATGATAGCATAAAGTTCGATACAAGAGGAATTACCTTATTTCGGAAAATCAACCATGAACATATGCCTCCAGGCAGGCTGCATAATACTGGGAAATAGTCTAGTTAGCTAACTAACTCACTAAGACACTGTATTTCCCTCAGAGAATCACAAGACGCAGTTGCGTCTGCTCGCTTCTTAAACCATTTCTAAACTGCCCAACTGGGCGGAACACACAGAACGAACTCCTGCGCAGAACGACAATCTCTGAGTTGCCGTTCACAATAAGACGATTCGAAGAACATTCGAGATAAAAGTCTTACACAGTCGCGCCTTTTATGGTCATGAAAAGAAGCGTTAAGAAAGGTTTCAGACATCTACCATAGTTGACTGATACTACCAAATAAGGAGATGTGGTCACGCTTCGTTCAAGAAATTATAGACCGAACGTGTCTCTATACAAGAGAAGGCAACTCCTAAAAAATTGTAGTTTCGATAACTCGGATTATGTCCCTTTGACCATAGAAAACATAATACACACTTCAGTCAAAAAAATGATCATACATATGAAAAAATGTTTATACAAACGAAAAATAATAATGATCCGTGCGTAACATTACCGCACCCTCCCCGGAAAAAAAAAAATGAAACATTTTTTTTTTTTTAAATCCTGGAGCCGGAAAAAATCTAGGCTCCTAACGCACGTATGATGCGTGGATATATACCTAACAAATTAGCTCAACGCATGGAGCGACACTGAGATCATATCTCAGATCCTTAGAGAAAAAATTTATCTAAGTATACGCTGATATATTCCAGGAAGGTGCCACCAACACACGCCACAATGATGGCAACAACATAATGACAATCAAATTATTCTCATACCAATATATGAAATTAAATATATTGTTATCATACAATGTGTTGCAAATAGCGGTGTAATTTACTAATATACCGCACTATATTATTACATTATATAAAGTAACAGTAATTAATAAGTAATACATGTGTTGCTCTTCGGTGACATAAAACATTCAATAGAAGAAGATGTGGACATCATCCGCTCCCAATGTAGGACAGGACTTGATATCCTCAAAGTTCCACAATGGACATAAACTCGCAGACTTCAATGATGTGCTGCGAAAATATCAATAACACAAATCTTAAAGACAACTGGTAAATTTCTTAATACAATCCTGAAAATAATTTATTTAAATGTGGCCGAGTGATCTTTTGGCCCGTATATCACTAACTAAGCCTTCTTAGATAATTACATGGTACAATGTTATAAATTTCCCTCAAAAAAAAAAGTGAGACAAAATCTACTAACATGTCATTATAACATTGGACTGTATATCAGGAAATATATATATATGACAGAAGAATCATGTGGAATCGTGTGGACATCTGGACAGAATGTCTGCCATTACATTATCCGAACCACGGATAGCTCGAACCGAGAAATGAAATGGTTGAAGAGCTATGGCATAACGAGTGGACCTCGAGCTCTTCAAGTTTTTGCTCTGAATAGCAGTAAGCGCTTTCTGGTCGGTTTCCACAATGAAATGTGCGCCTAGAAGAAATCTTTGTAACTTCAGAATAGACCATACCATAGCCAATAACTCACGGTCTAAAACCGAGTAATTCTTTTCTGCAGCGTTTAATTTCCTAGAGATATACATCACCGGATGCAAAGTATCAGAATACTCCTGCATTAGTGCTGCCCCAATCCCTGTTGACGAGGCGTCACTTCGAAGAACAAAAGTCTTCTCAATAGTAGGTAACTTAAGAATAGGTGGAGATGAAAATAGGGCTTTAACCTGGTCCAATGAGGATTGACATTCTTTAGACCAGCGGATCAGATTAGGCGACCCTTTCTTCAATAAAGTAGAAAGCGGTGCCATAATGGAGGACAGATTCGGAATGAATCGTCCGTAGAATTGAATCAAACCTAATAGACTCCTTACTTGTTTCTTCGTCTTAGGGACCGAAATGTTAAGTATTTTTGAAACATTGTGGTCCTCTGTCTTTAAAAGACCATGACCAACCCGATGACCTAGGAAAGAAATCTCGCTAAATCCTATAAAGGCTTTAGAGGGTTTTGCAGTCAAGTTATACTCGCGAAGAGTAGACAGTAATTCGTATAAACCCAAATAGTGATCTTCCCAAGAATCACTGAATAGACAGATATCATCTAGGTATGCTATGACATCTGTACGATATGCGAGAATTCGCCGCATCATGCGTACGAATGTAGCAGGGGCGTTCATAAGACCAAAAGGCATGAAATTCCATTGGAATAAACCCCTAGGTGTAGAAAAAGCTGTAAAAGGTTTGGCACGTTCAGTTAGCGGGACTTGCCAATAACCTTTAGACAAATCTAGTTTGGTAAAGAATCTAGAATTAGAAAGTTTATTGAGTAGCTCTTCTAATGAAGGCATAGGTTCAGCATCGAACTTCGTAACTTGGTTCAATTTGCGATAATCTACGCAAATGCGAATGTTATTATCCTTCTTTCGAACAATAACCATAGACGAAGAGTATGCTGAAGTGGATGGTTCAATGATTTCCAAACGTATCATTTCATCCAATTCTTTTTCGACTTGAGACTGGAAATGGATAGGTATTGGATATGGTCTGACTCTGATAGGATTGTGATCAGTTAGCACAATGTCATGTTCTATGACATGTGTGTGTCCCGGGATGTCTGTAAGAACATCCTGAAATGTTTGCAACATCGAAGAAACTTGTCGATGTTCCTCAGCGGAAAGATTTGGAGAAACGGTCACGTTTTTCCAAGATTCCGTAGAATAAAGTGGGACCATAGAAAGAGGAAGATTGACATCAGAAAAAGTAGTTTCCTCATCCTGTATAACTGACAGAGATGAGTACTGACCATGAGTTGCTTGTGAATTGTCCGTAGCCTGGAAAATAGGCTGCAAATAGTCAGGTCTTTCATAAAATTCTGTGAGCATATTTATGTGGAAAGTTTTATGCTTTCCATCAATATCGACAACATAGTCGACATCAGAAATTTTGGAGACTATTGCATATGGACCTTTCCATGCAATTAGAAGTCTGTTCTCCCTTGAAGGAAGTAGAACGAGAGCTTTGTCACCTGGACAAAGTTGTCGTAGACATCTATTCTTATTTGCAAACTGCCTTGCCTTTTCTTTAGCAAATTCTGAAGACGAAGTTGCTAGTTTGCATGCCTCGATGATCTTTTGCCTAAGAGCAATGACGTACTCATAAGAAGATTGAGTCTCATCGCTAATATTATCGGCAGTGATTAGATCGTGAAGTAAAGACATAGGGCCGCGCGGTTGCGCGCCAAAGACAAGTTCAAAAGGGGAAAACCCCGTATGTTCATTGGGGACCTCTCTATACGCAAAGAGAGCCGCGGGTAAGACCCTGTCCCAATCCTGAGGATGATCCTCAGTTATTTTACCAAGTAAAGTTTTCAGAGTCCTATTTAAACGTTCGACCAACCCATTAGACATTGGGTGATAGATACTGCTGAGAGACCTTTTAATGTGTAGCATAGACATTACCTGTGACATAGTGTCTGATATAAGTTGAGTGCCATGGTCTGACAATATTTCTCCGGGAAAACCCAAGCGAGAAAATATCAGCCAAAGAGCGTCTGCGATATCAGCAGTTGAGATGCTCTTGAGAGGTATTGCCTCTGGCCAACGTGTGCACATATCGACACATGTAAGGATAAATTGATGTCCTCTAGCCGACTTAATTCTAAAAGGACCGATAATATCTATTGCCATTTTTTGAAAAGGGCGAATAGGAATGTCAGCAGCCTGGATAGGCGCAGCATGTCGTGGTCCTTTAGATTTGACCTCCTGACATACTTTGCAAGAGCGACAGTACATTCGTATGTCCTTGCTCACAAATGGCCAAAAGAAAGCCGCAAGAACCCTCGACTTTGTACGGGAAAAACCCATATGTCCAGCACATTGCGAGTCATGAGCATGTTGCAATATTTGCAATCTCATGCTCTTAGGCACAAGAATTTGTGAATGAGTGGACGTAGTCGAGTCTTGTACCATACGTACAAGTACGCCGTTCTTCATAGAAATCCAAGATTTCCTATTAGTGTTCTGATTAGGATCACCTTTTTTTGCTAGAATGAAGAATTTTTGTAAAGAAGGATCTTCTTCTTGCAATTTGATAAATGAGTCACGTGTAATAGTCAAGTGACTATCTTGGTCATTTACTTCATCATTATTAGTTAATGAAGTTTGAGGTGGATCCAGAGCATGTGCTCTTGTGACCACCGCATTGGTAGCTTCAATGTTTTGCTCTTCCCAAACAGCAATCTGCTGTGGGGTACATTCCCTAACTCCGTGAATACGACCAATAATAAGGTCCGCAATAGGGTTTGGAAGTAGACACGCGTGGACCTCTCCCGTGAAGAAAGGAGTAGCAATGTGTATTATAGCAGTAGGATACTTTTCTAACGTGCCACCAAATGTGACACATTTGATGACTTTTCCTGTAGCACAGGATGGATCTACAAGAGATTGCCTAACGCCGACAGTAGTACATCCAGAATCAAACAACACTGAGACTGGATTACTATTTACTAGCCCCTTATGTAATATAAGAGAACCTCTCCCATCATGAGCAACATTAGCAGGAAGAGCGGGCAAAGGATGACCACAGCTTAGAGTACTAACGGTTTTCGGATCAAATAAAGTACTGCATTGGATACATTTATTTGCCCTACCAAAATCAAAAGATGAGCATCCGATAGCATTATGGTCTTTATCATTATTAACCTGTTTATCTGCTCCCTGAGATTCTTGTTGAACAGAGTTTGTCTGTTGATATCTTTTTCTCTTATGTTGCGATCTACCGCGACCATTATTGCCTCTGCAATTATCATTAAAGTCCCTACTGTAATTTTTATCCTGGTTTGAGTTCCAGTTTCCATAACTGTCATTACTATCTCTATGCTGTTGAGAACCTCTATTATCTTGGTATTGAGGTCTCTGCATAAAATATTTTCCTCTATACCGATTACCTTTGTGAAAATTTCTAAAGTTAACCGGAGTAGAATAACGTGTAGTATTAGGTTGTCTCCAGTTCTGGGAAGAAGAATCACCCTGGAATTGATCACTATGGTTCTGGGCATAATTACGATTACTCTTTTTATTGAAATTTTTCTGGCTACCCTGAAATTTACGCATAAAATTTGGGCCATAAGGTGCTGCCGAAGCAACTGGCAGACCTTCTTTCACCTTAGAGTTACTAATGGTTATGTGCGGATGCGCAGTAACATACTGGCTACAGTATTCTTCCATTTCTTTTATGTTTTTAGGCTTACGCTCATGAAGAAAAGATAGAAAAGCTTCATTAACAGAAGACATAACCTTATCTCTAAGTAGTAAATCCATAAGAGCTTCAAATGTATTTTCTGTCTTAGACAACTCAACCCATCGTAAAAAAGTAAGACGGATGCCTGAGATGAATTCAGAGAATTCAACTCCAGTTTCTGGTAACATGGTTTTAAATTTAAGACGATATCCGTCCTCGTTAAGTTGGTACTTCTTTAACAATGCCGCCCTGACAACCTCATAGTTGTTTTTGTCAGGCACATCTACCATACTCAACAAAGTCAAAGCATCACCTCTAAGTATCTTGGACAGATGATACACATATAATGTTTTATCTATATTATGCACATTACATGCACTTTCAAATCTATCTAGATAAAATGTTATATCATCGATTGAGGGATTAAATGCTGGTAGATTAAGCTTGAAATCCTTAGCATTAGTCTTATTTGACACCTTATTTGCATCATTAGCATTACCAGTGTTCAATAACTTTAACTTCTCTAACTCTAAAGCTAAGACTTTTTCATCATGTTCCATTTTTGCTTTTCTCTCATCAGCCTCTCTTTGTAACCTTCTTTCTTCAGCCTCAGCCTGTAACTTTCTTTCTTCAGCCTGGGCCTGTAACTTTTTTCCTTCAGCCTCTATTTCAAGTCTCTTATTTTCAGCTTCTTTTTCAAGTCTCTTATTTTCAGCTTCAGCCTGAAGCCTCTTCCCCTGAGATTCTGCTTCTCTTTTTTGTTTTTCCATTTGAAATCTTTTTTCCTCCACCTGCATCTGCAGTTTCTTTTGTTCTATTTCAGCCTCTATTCTCTTTTGTTCAGTTTGTTCTTTCATTTTCTTTTCTTCCGACTTCAATGCCTTGGCATATTGAACAGTCGCAAATTCTTCTAATTTATCACCTGTCTTCCCAAGGGCTTTACCCTGCTCAATAAAGTACTCAAATGTAGACATGATGTCCAAAATGTGAGTACAGAACCTGAAATAATTAATTATCTTATTTCAATGTTAAATAGCAACAAGACTTAATAAAGTGCTTGTATAATCTCTATGTTGAACCCAATCTCTGTGGGAAACAGGAGTTGACACCAACTTGTATTATCAAATGTATAATAATATCACAAGTCACCTCTTAATTAACAGTGCACTACCCAAATCAGTGCATAACCATCAGTTATTTATCATAACTGCACTACAATAGTGCATAAGCAAAAAACACCAGTTTGTTATGATAAGTGCACTATAGACCAATAGTGCATGAGCATATATTAACAATAGTGAAAGCTAACTATGCAAGAACTATGTAAACAATAACAAGACAATGTAAACAATAACAAAGGTCACCAACAATGTAAACAATAACAAAGATCAAAGTCAATGTAAACAACAACAAAGATCAGAGTCAATGTAAACAATAACAAAGATCAGAGTCAATGTAAACAATAACAAAGATCAGAGTCAATGTAAACAATCAACAAAGATCAAACAATACGAAAACATTCGCATAAGTCAAATACACAAACAGCAAAACTAAAAAGAAATATGCGAAGATATGACTAACAAATGACGCTACAGTGTATACACAAAAATATACGTAAAGAACTGAATAATAGCAAAGGGGAGACCTACAAATACAAACAATCGAAATCGAAACTAAAAACACAAAGAAAGAGAGAGAAGAAAAAAGAAAAAAAATATATATATACAAGAAACAAAAATAAAGCACAACTCGTCACAACTAAACAGATATAGCAACGATTGTCGCTAGCAAATTTCACTGTAGGAAATTCGCACAGTCCCTAACGAAAACGCTAACAGTAGAACCTCTGTGACGTGGTATCTTCTACTGAAAGACTCCGCCCAACCGAGAAAACCCGCTGAAATATAAACATATAAATATACAAATAACAAATAACATATAACATATAAACATGTATCATGAAAACAATAGGAGAAAGTGTGAAAGTACAGAAGGCTCAGTTAGAACATAAGGGCACAGTTCACAAACAAAACAGGCCACTTAACTTCTATAAATCCAGCGTCAGCACGGTGCAGAACAGGATGTAATCAGCATTCTGAGGATAATGATCCAACGTTGATTAACTTCTGCTCCCATAAACAGCCATGACGAAGGAAATGAGCTTCTAATACTGCAACAGTTGTTACGGCACTTGACCTTCTGAATCTTCTAAATTGATTTAACCGGCACTTGACCTTCTGAACCCGCAACAGTACCCCTGAGACCGGAACAGTTGTTACGGCACTTGTCCTTCTTTTCACCAGATCAGGAAATCCATTCGCTCGGTACTTGTCCTTCTAATTTTACATAAACTTCAATATTGCCGAGCAGCGCCGGGTAGTTTCAAAATCAGCAACTGTCAGAAAATCCGGATACTTTCAATAAAATTTCTTGTAAGGTGGTAGTTGATGCTGTAGTTGTATCTAGTATGATGATGATGTCTGGGTTTGCTGACCCCCTTGATAGCTGGAATCAGAGTGAACCAACCTATGGCCACCAAAAATGATATGGTGCGCCAAAATATCAGATGATAGAACCAGCTCTGGCCACCAAAAATGATAAGGGTGGATTTGTGCTGAAGTGGTAACTTGCCACCCTTATCGACACCTGGTATTAAAGTGTAAGATGTAGGTGTCTTCTCTGATTTAGGATGTTGCTGTGTATGTGGTAGTGGAACAGTTCACAGGGTTATCACACAGGCAACATGACGTGTAGAGTCATAGAAAGGGTAACTTCGTTGTATAAGTTTCTTTCATTTATTGCACGCCACAAAACAGTCATGATACTTATGACATCAACATGGTTAACGAGTTCAGCAAGATGATATGGCACATTGAAAACAATTTCTGTAGTCAGCAATGATAGCTGTTGTATATATGCGTCATAAGACATCACAGTTCAATAGATTCAGAAATTCATCAATCATCGAGTGCTAGTTCGTGAAGCTGTATAAATAATAATAATTTCTATAACTTCTGCAACAGTGTCAGCTACAGATCTTCAATGTTCATAAACAATAATAAATGCTCCCATTCTGATGCTAGCAGATCAGTTGTATACAATAAGTCCGTTCACTGTCTGCACGTGAATAGCATACATGGGCTACAGGTCAGCTCGACCTTTATAATGTTCCTAAGTCTAACCATCTGACTTGGACGTGATCTCTGATATAACGAATCCTGGAACACAGACAACAGTCTTGTTGGTCTAGAGCGACCCATATATATTTAACTAGTTCAGGTATACAGATACCGGTGACTTAATCCTAGTCAAAGTACCTCTCCATTTTGCATCACACAGGCGAGCAAATAGGCGACAAAATGACGAACCTCTAGATGATAGCATAAAGTTCGATACAAGAGGAATTACCTTATTTCGGAAAATCAACCATGAACATATGCCTCCAGGCAGGCTGCATAATACTGGGAAATAGTCTAGTTAGCTAACTAACTCACTAAGACACTGTATTTCCCTCAGAGAATCACAAGACGCAGTTGCGTCTGCTCGCTTCTTAAACCATTTCTAAACTGCCCAACTGGGCGGAACACACAGAACGAACTCCCGGTTTGACATGCGCAGAACGACAATCTCTGAGTTGCCGTTCACAATAAGACGATTCGAAGAACATTCGAGATAAAAGTCTTACACAGTCGCGCCTTTTATGGTCATGAAAAGAAGCGTTAAGAAAGGTTTCAGACATCTACCATAGTTGACTGATACTACCAAATAAGGAGATGTGGTCACGCTTCGTTCAAGAAATTATAGACCGAACGTGTCTCTATACAAGAGAAGGCAACTCCTAAAAAATTGTAGTTTCGATAACTCGGATTATGTCCCTTTGACCATAGAAAACATAATACACACTTCAGTCAAAAAAATGATCATACATATGAAAAAATGTTTATACAAACGAAAAATAATAATGATCCGTGCGTAACATCTACCTTGCGTCTTCAATTACATATATAAATTCAAGAAAAGCTCCCCGCGGGTCTAATAGTTAAAACACACGTCTATATGTACAGAACTAAACTGTATTAAATAATTATAATTCCCTTAACGGCTGCAAAATTAAATTACACGCAAAAAAAAAACTATTTAAAAAAAAAAAATAAAAATTTCAAAAAATATTGTAAAAGGAAAATTAACTTATAATGTAACATTAGTTAGCACCAAAGAATTTTGAAATGGGTTTATTTAGTATGTTAAATTTTTACACCAAGAACCATGAAATAAAATGAAATAACTAGACCACTGATCACTTTAAAACAAATATTTATAACCGTTGCACAGAAAAGAATTCACTTGCATTAAGAAGAAAATCCAGAGGAATCAACAAGATTTCTACTATAGCAAGTGCTACTGTAAATATCTGGCAACGATGATAAAATGCATTTCTTTCAGGGTCTGTATATATCTAACTGGAATGGAACTTAAGGGGTACATGTTAGAATTTCGCGCCTCTTAAGTTCTCCGGGGAAAAATCGAAATTCTAGCAGTCGTGCTAACAGATGCCGCCCGACAAAAGCTCAGTGGAGATCCGCTCCTGGTTTCCTATTTCCGTAGTGATTACTCCAATTTCCTGGCCGCTTCGTCTTTTCCCCGTTCATCATTGACTGCGGACACTTTCTGCGGTTTTACGCTGGGATGTGAAAAACCGTCGAGACTCTGCTTTTCCCTGTTCTATGACCGCCACTGCCTTTGACTGCTAGCGTTTCCAGCGCTCTCCTGTGGTTCGCCCGAATGCAAATGCCGATGAGAACTTTCTACGAGAAACTAGCTTCTCTGTTTCTGGGGGATTGGTCCCTTGCCTTAGATTCTCGCCGCTTCTACGTGTTGGTTCATGGCACCGCCTATAATGCAGTACGAAGAAAAGTGGACAGGCACACTGGGGAAATAACTGCTTTCTGACCGCTCTAGAGGTAACAGTGGGCGTGATTTTACCTCCCTTTGAGGCCATGTATCCACCAGACTGGACGGAAGATAACAGTCACATATTTAATGAGCAAACGTGGAGTTGAGGAGCTGCACTTTTCTTTACTGCATGTTAATGAGCCCAGGTGCGGAGTCCCCGCTGATGAAAATTCCTACAATTTCAGGGTTCAGATGTTATAGGAGGGTCCTTAAAACCATAATCCAACATTTCAGTGCCAGCCCATAGTTGTCCGTCACAGTGATGACAAATTGGAATGTTTTGATTGTTACATTATGGTTCTGTAGAATTTTTGAAACTGTGTTCTTGGATTATGTTTTTGTCACAATAATAAAATTTTGATAATGATTGACTATGAAGATGAACACATGATTACCCAAACATAACTTGGCTTGTTTTGGTGGATTCGGATCATCATTACAATAATAACTTGGATTATTTTGAAAAACAAAAATATTGAATACTTAGCAGTATGGATACTGGAGATAACTTGATATTTTGAAAAATAATTGAATACTTTATACAGTAGGATACTTGGAGATAACTTGGATTATTTTGGAGAAAAAAAAATTGAATTATCTTTATACAGTATTGATACTTGAGATAACTTAGATGCTATATTGATGAGCACCAGGAACGTTTAATAACATAAAGATTTTGAAATACCTTGAATACCCTGATTATAGGAGACAAAAGAGAAAAGCTATTATGCTAAAAAATGTTTTCCTCATCTCACTTGTTAAATCAAATCTGTCAACTGTATTATCACAGGTTTTAAACTGATATTGATACTTAGGAAGAACTTGAATTGCTTTTATGAAAAATTACTACTACAGGTTTTAAGACATTGATATTTGGAAATTTCAATTTGGATACCAACATTTAGATACATTGAGAAGCACTATACAAGGTCGCAAGCAGTGCAGTTTTTGCAAGCAATGGCATTGGAGAATTTTTTCAAAACAACTGTAGGAGTTCGCCAGGGATGTATCCTGTCACCAGTGCTCTTTAATATATATCTAGAACATATTATGCAGGAGGCTCTCTACGATTATAAAACAACCATATCGATTGGAGGCCGTCCTCTTTGCAATCTACGTTTTGCTAATGATATTGATCTGATAGGTGGAACAGAATCAGAACTACAAGACCTTACCTCTAGACTGGAGAAAGTAACAAGAACGTATGGGATGGAAATTAATATAGAAAAAAAGCAAGATATTGGTGAATAGCCATAAGAAACATGTTCCGACCAACATTACGTTAAATGGGCAAACGTTAGAAGAAGTTAACACCTTTAAATATCTCGGGTCCACTATATGTAGTGATGGAAGATCAATTAAAGAAATCAAGACAAGACTTGAGATGGCCTCAGCTGCCATGACAAGGTTGAATGTGATCTGGAAAAGTAACATCAGTTTTCCTGTGAAGATCAAATTATACAAATCACTTGTATTATCTATTCTCTTGTACGGGTGTGAGGGCTGGACACTCACTGCAAAGACTGTTACGTGCAGTCTTTGATATCTTACAATATTATACATTGGTATTCTTGTTATCTTCGCAAATATTTTGAAAGCAAAATAGTGCTTAAGGGAAAGTCATTATTGTGTTACTTCCCTTGAAAGTTGTGTCGGCTCTTTCGATCAAACTCCGCGGATAAATCCATTTTACTGCGATTTATTCGTTGTTTGGGTAATAATAGATTGTTCTTGCTTCAGAATATCTATGGCCTGAATTTATGTGTATTGTTTGTCTGAGTAGGACGAGTCTGTCTTATATCTGTATATCTTTACATATCTAAGTCGAACTATATGTTCTGTTGTCTCTAGAGAGGTCAAAGGCTATTCGGCGGATGTGTCGCTAGAGTGTGGTGTGATTTGGCTTCGTCCTGATAGGGACTGTGTTTTTCCATGTCGGCCTGTCGCCGGGGAAAAAGTGATCTCAGTATTTGTGGGGAAAGTGATAGTCGTCTAAACCTATCGTGTATGCTTTACCCCAGTGTTTATTCGTATTGCCAAGGAATGGCAGTTTCATATTTCCTATACCAAGGTAATCAAAGATACTCTTATGAACTCTCGATCGAAGCCACCATTTTCGATAGTTACGATTTGAATGTCTAAGAGAATATATTTGACTCGATGAAAACGACTTCGATTCCTAGCAGCACTATATCCTGTAGATTGCAGTCAATTGTTCATGATCAAATCTACAGAGCAATGAAATGTTTTATGAATGACTAACTTTAGGACAGATTCATTATCTGTATCCAAACGTGAGTGACAGCTCACGAGTGAAGCCATCTTGGAACCAAAACATGTAGTGACTTTCAAGAAGAGAAAAGGGATGCCCGTATTATCGCTTGATTAGTCCAGAGATCACTGCTACACATGAGACCCCATTGCTAGCGGTTCAATATTATTATATGGAAAAATATGTGCTGAACCTTATGTTGAAGAATCGTCGCTAGACGAGATTAGGTTTAGAAGCCATCTGAAATATTGTTTATAAGCTGACGTGCTCAGTCAGTGAAGTCAGATGATATATGTATGGGCGATACTGAGTGCTTGGCTACTGACAGTCCATTATACAATTATTCTACATGAGTGCCCATGTAACATTGCAAGACCATTTATCCACTGTACTATGATGTATTATGGCAACCTGTGATTTGTCACTATCTGTGCTGTCGAGTGTGTACGTCCAATTAAACTTTAGAAAAGGTACACAGTCGTTGGTGTCGATGACTTCCAGCCATACATGAGTGTGAGAAAAGAACATTTTTTTGTCAACACCACGAACCTTTATCATCATTCGCACATTATACACTCAATCCATGTCTACACACCACTGCGTAGGTCAAGTTGACATTCCATACACTACAGTGGAGCAAACAACACCATAGAGATCTTATCAACTGATGATGATGATGATGTCTGCTTCCATCCACTTATATCTATCTTTTGGTGGATATCATTAACGGGAATAAAAATCCAACTTTATCAACCTTATCAACTGGTGGACCAGCTTTCTGGGTTTGACCTCGCAGAAGTTCAGAAGTCAACAGATTACCGATACCAGACCGTTTCCTGTGGCTGATACGACACACTTGCAGTATTGGTTTGCTCTTTGTCAACACTTCGTCACGTGACCTGTCAAGTGAATGCAGTATGTAGGTCAGCGTTGTTGACATTTTTTACATTAGACATTATAGAGTTTCACAGAACAGTTGGATCAATTCTTGTCAATGTTAACAGGAAGACAGTATTTGTGAACTAAGAAGTCCTATTTTCATCGATGGATCTTCTTGTTTTCCATATATGAACTTTAATATTTAAGGCCAGAATGTTTAATTGAATAAAGTGGCAGTTTGTTTATTTTCATAAAAATAACTTTGCCATTACTGTAAAACTGAGCCTATTTTGCAACACATACTATCATACACATAATTTATATATATTTATGTTTACATGTTATTTGTTTGTATAGTATGTTAGTTTCTATGTCAGCGGGTTGTGTTTAAGGTTGGGCGGCGTCCTCACAACAGAATATCCCACGTCATAGAGGGTCCGTTGTGGGCGTTTTCTATAGGTGCAATTTTCTTGATTGAAAATTTGCTGCGACAACTGTTGCTTTTGTGTTAGCTGTGAAGTCTGTAATTATTGTTATTTTTGTAATATTTCTTTGTTCTTTAGTTTTGTTTTGATTTGTTTGTAATTTGTTGGTCTAACCTTTTCTATCTTTCAGTTCTATTCACAATTTATATTCATATATTGTGACGTCATTTGTGTTGTTATTCTTTGCAGATTCAGTGATTATTTTCATTGATTTCCCTATTTGATTTATTTTGATTTCTGCAAACGTTCTTGTATTGTCAGTCCTATTTGTACTTTATGTATTCTGTTGGTTGACATATGTTTTATATAGGTATATTTCATAAGACACAATTGCCTGTGCACTGCACTTGGATTATGGTATAAACCAGTACCTGATTATTATTACTATTATACAAGACCTTATTAAAGGCTTGTGACCCACAGATATTGGGATAGTATACTGATTAATCAAGTCATTGAGAACTTGTGGTATTATTATTGATTCAGGTGATTAGTATTATTGTTAGACATCATGTCTACATTAGAATACTTCATTACACAAGGGAAAGCCCTTGATAAGACTGGTCAACAATTAGAACAATGGGCAGTTGCTCAATATGACAAAGCATTAGCTGCAGAAGAGAGAAGAGCTATGGCAGAAGAGAAAAGATTAGCTGCAGAAGAAAGAAAAGCTATGGCGGAAGAGAAAAGATTAGAAAGAGAAGCTGAGGCTGCTGCTGAACAAAAGAAATTGCAGATGCAGGTAGAGGAAAGGAGATTTGAAGCTGAACAAAAAAAATTAGAAAGAGAAGCTGCGGCTGAACAAAAAAGATTAGACAGTGAAGCTGAACAAAAAAGATTAGACAGGGAAGCTGAACAAAAAAGATTAGACAGTGAAGCTGAACAAAAAAGATTAGACAGGGAAGCTGAACAAAAAAGATTAGACAGGGAAGCTGAACAAAAAAGATTAGACAGAGAGGCTGAAGAAAAAAAAGCAATAAGAGAACATGAATTTGAGTTGGAGAAATTGAGATTGACAAGTATGAGTAATGTTAATCAGGCATCTAGTGGTAATGGTAAACCTTCTACTTACAAGGTTAAGGTTCCACCGTTCAATCAGTCCAGTGACGATATTACATTCTGGCTGGATAGATTTGAACGTTCTTGTCGTACACATAATGTGGATAAATCACAATACGCTAATCAATTATCAGAAAACTTGAAAGGTGAATCTTTGACTAGATTATGCCTTGTAGGAGAAGCAGATAAGGATAATTATGATGTCATTAGGGCGGCTTTGATAAAAAAATATCAGCTAAGTGAGGAAGGCTATCGCCTTTTATTTAAAACGATGGTACCTGAGACGGGTGTAGAATTCTCAGAATTCACTGCAAAGGCACGTCTCACAGTTGATCGTTGGATTGAGCTTTCCAAAACAGAAAAAACGTATGAAGGACTTATGGATTTGTTGCTCAGAGATAAGATTATGTCATGTGTGAACAAACCTTTCCTTGAATTTATACATGAGCGTAAACCCAAATCTCTAAAAGAAATGGAAGAATATTGTTCCCAATATGTCACTGCACACCCCGACGTGACTTTTGGCAACACTAAGATTAAGGAGAGTATGCCAGTTGCTTCAGCAACACCATACAATCCCAATTATTCACACAGATTTCAGGGACCTCAAAACAGATTTGATAAAAAAGGTAACCATAATAGTTATCAAAACCAAGGTAACCAATCATTTCAGGGTTCTTCTTCAAAGAACTGGAGACGACCTGATAGCTCTCGACACAGGGGTGGTCATAATTATAGGAATTTCCGTAGAGGAAGTAATTATAGAAACTATCAGGGTTATCCGTCTTGGAGTCAACAAGATCATAATTACAGAGATACTCATTATAATGAATATGATAATGGTAACCAAGGGAACTATGACTCAAACCCAAATAGGGGTTACAATAGAGGTAACAATAACTACAGAGGTGATAATAACCGAGGTAGATCTCAAAACAAAAGACATAAACCACATTTTCAGGCAAACTCTGCACAACAAGAGTCCCATGAAGCCTATAAACAGAGTAAAGATAATAATGATGCTAGTAATATGGCATGTGCCGCTTTTGATTTTGGGAGAGCATCTCAGTGCCCCCAATGCAAAACGTTATTTGAGCCAACCACAGTGTCTACTTTAAGCTGTGGCCATCCTCTTCCTGCTCTTCCAGCATCAGTCGCGCATGATGGAAGAGGTTCTCTTGTCTTACATAAGGGTTTAGTGAATAACAATCCAGTCTCTGTGCTATTTGATTCTGGATGCACCACAATTGGTGTTAGGCAGTCACTCGTAGATCCTTCCCGTGCCACTGGACAAGTAGTCAAATGTGTAACATTTGGCGGCACATTAGAGAAATACTCTACTGCTATCATTAGGATTGCTACTCCTTTCTTTACAGGAGATGTACACGCATGTCTTCTTCCGAATCCGATCGCTGACCTCATCATCGGTCGCATTCATGGAGTCAAGGAATGCACTCCGCAACAAATTTCCACGTGGGAAAGGCAAAACATGCAGATTGCTAACGCTGTAGTCACTAGAGCTCAGGCTCTTAATATGCCTCAAACTTCATCTACTGAAGATAATGAAGTGCATAACCAAGATAATCCCTTGGTAATTTCTCGTGACTCGTTTATAAAACAGCAAGAAGATGATCCCACTCTGAAGAAATTCTTCATTCTTGCAACTAAAGGTGATCCGAATAAAGACACAAGTCGTAAATCGTGGATTACAAAGAAGAATGGCGTACTTGTACGTATGGTTCAAGACTCCATTACGTCAAGTCATTCTCAAATCCTGGTTCCCAAGAATTTGAGAGTTAAAATTTTGCAGCACGCTCACGACTCTCAGTGTGCTGGACACATGGGTTTTTCCCGTACTAAGTCAAGAGTCCTTGCGGCTTTCTTTTGGCCATTGGTAAACAAGGACATACGGATTTATTGTCGATCTTGTAAAGTATGTCAGGAAGTTAAATCCAAAGGTCCACGGCATGCTGCACCCATTCAGGCGGCGGACATTCCTATTCGGCCGTTTCAAAAAATGGCCATAGACATTATTGGTCCATTTAAGATCAAGTCTGCCAGAGGACATCAGTTTATCTTGACGTGTGTTGATATGTGCACACGTTGGCCAGAGGCTATTCCTCTGAAGAGCATTACTACTGCTGATATTGCAGATGCTCTTTGGCTTATATTTTCTCGTCTGGGGTTCCCCGGAGAGATATTGTCAGACCATGGCACCCAACTAATATCAGATACCATGTCTCAAGTAATGTCTACTCTGCAGATAGATAGATCTTTAAGTAGTATCTACCATCCAATGTCTAATGGTATGGTCGAACGCCTTAATAGAACACTTAAAAACTTACTGGGGAAGATAACTGAGGATCATCCTCAAGACTGGGACAGAGTTTTACCTGCGGCCCTCTTCGCTTACAGAGAGGTACCCAATGAACATACGGGATTTTCTCCCTTTGAACTCGTCTTTGGCGCGCGTCCGCGTGGCCCTATGTCGTTGCTTCACGATCTCATAACATCTGACAATATTGACGATGACACAAAGTCATCCTACGAATATGTCATCGCGTTGAGACAAAAAATTATCGAAGCATGCAAATTAGCAACTTCTTCTTCTGAATTTGCGAAACAGAAGGCAAGGCAATTTGCCAATAAGAAGAGATGCTTACGACAACTTTGTCCTGGTGACAAAGCATTTGTATTACTACCTTGTAGGGAAAACAGATTACTTATTTCTTGGAAAGGTCCGTACGATATAATATCGAAAATTTCCGATGTCGACTATATTGTCGATATTGATGGGAAGCATAAAACCTTCCACATCAATATGCTTACTGAATTCCATGAACGTCCGGATTATTTGCAACCCATTTTCCAAGCAACGGACAATTCTCCAGTACAACATGGTCATTACTCATCACTGTCCGTGATACAGGATGAGGAAACAAGTTTTTCAGATGTAAATCTTCCTCTTCCAATGATCCCACTTCATTCCAGTGAATCATGGAAGAACGTTACTGTCTCTCCTGATTTGTCTCTAGGAGAACAGCGACAAGTTTCAACTATGTTGCAAACATTTCAGGATGTACTCACTGACATCCCTGGACAAACGAATGTCATTCAACATGACATTGTTCTAACTGACCATACTCCTATTAGGGTTAGACCTTATCCTATACCTATACATTTTCAAGCACAGGTCGAGAAAGAGTTGGATGAGATGATAGATTTGAAAATAATCGAACCATCCACCTCTGCATATTCTTCGCCGATGGTTATTGTGCGTAAAAAAGACAATAACATACGTCTTTGCGTTGACTATCGAAAATTGAATCAAGTAACGAAGTTCGATGCCGAACCTATGCCTTTACTGGAAGAGCTACTTACTCGACTCTCCAAATCTCATTTTTTCACTAAACTTGATTTGTCTAAAGGATATTGGCAAGTTCCTTTATCTGAACGCGCCAAACCTCTCACGGCTTTTTCAACACCTAGAGGTTTGTTCCAATGGAATTTTATGCCTTTCGGTCTTATGAACGCACCAGCTACGTTCGTACGCATGATGCGCCGAATCCTATCTTATCGGTCAGATGTCATTGCATATCTAGACGACATCTGTCTTTTCAGCGATACTTGGGAAGATCACTATTCAGGGTTAGATGAATTGCTGTCTACTTTGCGTGAGCACAACCTGACAGCGAAACCCTCTAAAGCCTATATTGGTTTTAGCGAAATTTCTTTCCTAGGCCACCGAGTTGGTCATGGTTTCCTAAAGACAGAGGACCATAATACTAGTAAGATACTTAACATCTCAATCCCTAAGACTAAAAAACAGGTGAGAAGTCTGTTAGGTCTTATTCAATTTTATGGCAGATTCATTCAGAATCTATCCTCTATCATGGCACCTCTCTCAACACTTCTAAAGAAAGGTTCGCCTAATGTGGTCCACTGGTCTCAGGAATGCCAATGCTCTCTGGATAAGATTAAAACACTGTTTTCAACACCACCTATTTTAGTGCTACCCACTAAAGATAAGACATTCGTTCTTCGTAGTGACGCTTCATCCACTGGGATTGGAGCGGCACTAATGCAAGAGTACTCTGGAACTCTGCATCCTGTAATGTATATTTCCAGAAAACTTAATGCGGCAGAAAGGAATTATTCGGTTTTAGACCGTGAGCTATTAGCTATGGTTTGGTCGATCCTCAAACTACAGAGATTCCTTCTAGGCGCACATTTCATAGTAGAAACCGACCAAAAAGCTCTTACTGCTATACAGAGTAAGAATTTGAAGAGCTCGAGGTCTACTCGATATGCAATTGCTCTTCAACCTTTTCATTTCTCTGTGCGAGCTATTCGTGGATCAGATAATGTGATGGCAGACATTCTGTCAAGATGCCCACATGATTCCACATAACTATTAGGGCTTAGACTTCTTGATATGTCTAGTTCTATAGTAGTTCCTTTTCTATATCATGATAGATACACATTTGTAATTTAATAATATAATGATTGTATCACTACATAGCGGTTCATTGATGTTTATTCACCGCTGTGCTTTGATGATTTTTTCTTCATAAATCATAAATTTAAGATATCTAATACGAAATGATGATATGAATTTTTTAGGCATTGTGTAATTGCCAGAATTGTATTATACTTTGATGACACCTTCCTGGAAAAATATACTTGTAGAGAAATAATTTCTCTCAGTTTATGAGACACATTCTCACCAGTCGCTCCATAAGTCGACTTAGCCTCATATTAGGCGTTATAGGTATTCCTGATATTTTCATCTGCGCATTATTCATGCGTTGTGAGCCTATTGTACGTTGCTCCTAGATGTATTTCAAAAAAAAAAAAAAATGTTCCATTTTTTTTTTCCCGGGAGGTGTGGTAAGACTGTTACGTGCAGTCTTTGATATCTTACAATATTATACATTGGTATTCTTGTTATCTTCGCAAATATTTTGAAAGCAAAATAGTGCTTAAGGGAAAGTCATTATTGAGTTACTTCCCTTGAAAGTTGTGTCGGCTCTTTCGATCAAACTCCGCGGATAAATCCATTTTACTGCGATTTATTCGTTGTTTGGGTAATAATAGATTGTTCTTGCTTCAGAATATCTATGGCCTGAATTTATGTGTATTGTTTGTCTGAGTAGGACGAGTCTGTCTTATATCTGTATATCTTTACATATCTAAGTCGAACTATATGTTCTGTTGTCTCTAGAGAGGTCGAAGGCTATTCGGCGGATGTGTCGCTAGAGTGTGGTGTGATTTGGCTTCGTCCTGATAGGGACTGTGTTTTTCCATGTCGGCCTGTCGCCGGGAAAAAAGTGATCTCAGTATTTGTGGGGAAGGTGATAGTCGTCTAAACCTATCGTGTATGCTTTACCCCAGTGTTTAGTCGTATTGCCAAGGAATGGCAGTTTCATATTTCCTATACCAAGGTAATCAAAGATACTCTTATGAACTCTCGATCGAAGCCACCATTTTCGATAGTTACGATTTGAATGTCTAAGAGAATATATTTGACTCGATGAAAACGACTTCGATTCCTAGCAGCACTATATCCTGTAGATTGCAGTCAATTGTTCATGATCAAATCTACAGAGCAATGAAATGTTTTATGAATGACTAACTTTAGGACAGATTCATTATCTGTATCCAAACGTGAGTGACAGCTCACGAGTGAAGCCATCTTGGAACCAAAACATGTAGTGACTTTCAAGAAGAGAAAAGGGATGCCCGTATTATCGCTTGATCAGTCCAGAGATCACTGCTACACATGAGAACCCATTGCTAGCGGTTCAATATTATTATATGGAAAAATATGTGCTGAACATTATGTTGAAGAATCGTCGCTAGACGAGATTAGGTTTAGAAGCCATCTGAAATATTGTTTATAAGCTGACGTGCTCAGTCAGTGAAGTCAGATGATATATGTATGGGCGATACTGAGTGCTTGGCTACTGACAGTCCATTATACACTTATTCTACATGAGTGCCCATGTAACATTGCAAGACCATTTATCCACTGTACTATGATGTATTATGGCAACCTGTGATTTGTCACTATCTGTGCTGTCGAGTGTGTACGTCCAATTAAACTTTAGAAAAGGTACACAGTCGTTGGTGTCGATGACTTCCAGCCATACATGAGTGTGAGAAAAGAACATTTTTTGTCAACACCACGAACCTTTATCATCATTCGCACATTATACACTCAATCCATGTCTACACACCACTGCGTAGGTCAAGTTGACATTCCATACACTACAGTGGAGCAAACAACACCATAGAGATCTTATCAACTGATGATGATGATGATGTCTGCTTCCATCCACTTATATCTATCTTTTGGTGGATATCATTAACGGGAATAAAAATCCAACTTTATCAACCTTATCAGATACGGAGCGAAGGATTCAGGCTTTCGAGTATAAATGTTATAGAAAAATTTTGCGCGTTTGCTATAAAGAGCACAAAACAAATGTCTATGTTAGAGAGAAAATAAACACCTATGCAGGGCACCAAGAACCACTTTTGTCAGTAGTGAAACGTCGAAAGCTTGCCTGGTTTGGGCATGTAAGTCGCCATGACTCCCTTTCGAAAACGATCCTCCAGGGAACAGTCGAAGGTAAACGGAGAAGAGGAAGGCAAAGAAATTCCTGGGCTGATAACATCAAAGAATGGGCAGGACACGGTTTTTCCACACTAGTACGCATTGCTGAGGATAGAGAGCAGTGGAGGACCCTGTCTGCTGATGCTTCCACCATGGCACCGCTACGACCCATGACGGGTTACGGGTTGAGATGATGATTTGGAAAATTTGTGCAATGCTCCCACTCGTGTAAATTTTGAGTGAGAATAACACTTTCATTATCCAGGGTTGCCAATCGGCAAGATTTTGATAGCATATGCCCTGATAAGATAAAAGGTAAAGAATTTTTTTTTTTACAATGATGTCCATTAATAGAGTTTGGTTAGGGTATAACAGTCTTATATATATATATATATATATATATATATATATATATATATATATATATATATATATATATATATATATATATATATATATATATATATATATATATATATATATATATATATATATATATATATATATATATATATATATATATATATATAATATATATATATATATATATATATATATATATATATATATATATATATATATATACAGGAGCCCCGGTTTATGAATTAAGTTAAATTTTTGGGACTTAGCAAATTTTTGGGATTGTTTTTGGATATTGATAGTATTCAAATATCTCCTTGCGGGATACATTTGCAGGGCCCGAGATCTGTATGTGACCGTATGACCACCACCAGCATTCATTCATGCTAGGGCTCAAATACAATGTAAAAGTAAACTACCATTTTGTTTGAAACAGACAATAGATTTGTAACTAAAACCCAAGTATAACAAAGCAAACTACCATTTTGTTGGAAACAGACAATAGATTTGTAACTAAAATAAAAGAAGAGAAAAAAGTTAACCCTGGGAAATTAACATTAAGGGGAGGGAAATATACGCTATAGCGTAATGCAGGACAAGCTTGGCGGGGACACGTGATGTTTTTATCCAATGAATAGGCTTTTTTAGCTCGACCGAAGCCAAGCCTTGCCGGCAGAAATATTTTTAGTAAGCAGTTGGAATTATGATCTGAAGTAAAACAGACGTGTTTTATGATAGAGTCCTGAAGAAGCATTCCACGTGGATAGACGTGAGAAGACCGCCTAGTCTTCTATTTGAGATATCTTCGACTTTTTTGTGAATTAGATTTTCCTTGACGTGATAATGATCAAGAGGAGAGTGTGTGTTTATTTTTTACCAAATGTAAGTAGAGTTTCTTCACGCCATTTTTTGTATTTTCAGACATTTTGCACATGCTCTATGATAAAAGGGATCAAAATAAAGTAAAACACAGAAGAGAACTTTTGAGTTTGATCCAAGGAGTCAGACAAAAAGAAGTAACCCTAAGGAAAGGAAATGGAAACAGGAGATTTGGTAAAAGCCAGAAGATTATTTGAGGATACTAAAAAATAATAAATACTTTTAATAAACTTTGGTTTTGTGAAGCCATTAGACATGGATGTGGTGAAGTGGGATGTTATAAATATTTATAAGGGACTTAGTGTACTGACTGAGATCAGCTGTGAAGGTATCTATATCTAATAAGAGTAGTGTATTATAGATAACCTTACTTGCTGCCACATATATATATATATCTCAGTCAGAATTATTCTGGAATAGTGTGATGACTACGTTATATGTCTAGGGTATGTGTATGATGAAGTGTAAGTCAAAACAACAACAGACAGATAAACAATTTAATTTATTCCACTACACCTGACAACACTGTGACACTCACATACATAAAACACTCTATAAGGATATCTTAAAGGAGTCACTGATAACTTTTCAAATAACAATATGTATTCATTGCTGTCATGAATGGATATGTGTCCTGATTCAAATACAAAGGGAACCAGGAATCACAATCAATTTTAATTACAAGTTATATGTACAGAATTTATCAATATGAATATTGTAGTGACATATATTATTAAAAGTATCCTATGTGTGTTAGTTGTGTAGTAGTAATATGAGGTAATACTGGTTTTGTTTTGTTCAAGCTCTGTTGGTATTTGTCATCATGACTTCAATAGTTTGTCTTTATTGGAACTAGTATTGGAGATGTTCTCAGTTCCTGATATTAAAACAATTTAATTCCCCTCTTAATGTTATTTTTACAAGGTCATTTTAAGATGGGGGTACATAATTTTGAGCTCAGCTGGCCACATCAGCTTATCTTGCGTGATGGCGGCAGGAAAAGACTCCTCTGCTCGATTTCTCCCCTGGGCTCTGGAGACACCTCACTGATAGCTAAATGGACCAAGGAGTATGCTGTCCGACTCTGGATTCAGCAAAGCTCTGACCAGGTGCTGCTCAATACCATAAGACCACGGTCCCTGAAAACAAGAAGGATGTACCTTCTACTTCATAACTAATTTATACTCTCTTTTTACACTGAGCACAATACATCACAAACATTGAGTTCAGAGCGTTAGGCCAACTGTCAGCTTCATCTGAAATACTTTATACCAGTATTAACCTCCTTAATGGTTACTACGCCTCTGCAATTCCAGCATTATTTCTTTCTAGTCAATCATCTAGGTGTCAGTGTACTGTTTGGCCATTCCATGCCGTTTTACTTTCCTCCGACACCTTCTGTTCAGGCTGGAGCATTATAGGCTTTACATCATGTTTGCTACTGAACTACACATATATACAGGCATAAATTAACATTTCACATTCAATTTTCATTTAAAGATACTGAATGTTTCAAGCTTACCACAATTCATGGAAATACACAGATACGTTGACTAGCAATGAATTCTGGCACAAATACTGGCACAAATTCCCATCTGCTTATGTTCCAGGCTTTTATTTAGCAAAAATATGAGCTGGCTTCAACGCACTGTTGCTTTATCAAGCTTATTTGAACTAGTGGTCTCGAACTAACGCTCCTAAGTGATTATATCAGCGAGTCTGGCCAATGGAGCCACGTTTCGACAAGTGTTTGAAAAAATTTTACCTTCCTACGTCTCCCCTAACAACCAAGGATAGCATTTATAGTCCGACTAATCGTGTTTAGCCTTACATATCATTCCAGCCAATCAGTTCAAATGTAACTTGTGGCCCATTTCCCGTACAATGGTGGATTAAAAAAAAATCTACCACTGAGCGATTCTGATTTTGGGTGTTGTCTGACAGCACCATCATTTTATTTTGGCTATAACTTGTTAATTCCTAGACTATTTGCATAACGTTGTACATATTCTTTGTCAGCAAACCCTAAGGAACCCAAATATATATATTTAATAGAGCTAATATGCTGCGTTCAAAATATGCAATTTCTTCTACCTCCTGTTTCGAAGATGTGCTGTCTGGGTACTGTAATGTTTTCAAACGTAAACCCATCTAATGTTATCTTTTCTAATAAGCGTTTTTCAGGATTTTAAAACCTAACTCTGGGAAGGTTAGTGTTTTTATCACTGTCCGTCCGAAAAAGTTAGTGCATGTGGCCTTACACGCGTGATAGTAGTAATTGTGTATCGCGCGACGCGTGTTTAGTGTTGCACGTGTTCGGCTTTATGCCTCTCCCTTCTCTCTATCCTTTAGTCCATCTGTCTTTAGTTACGCCGTGTATAAAATGGAATGAATGAAATATTAAAAGTAGGTCATTGTTCAGCTTGCGTATCTCACTGTTTTTCCAAGAAATACAGCACACGTTTCATTGAAGAAAGCGGGTAATAATACAGTAGGCTTTTACTATCAACGTGAAGGCGTTACAATTTGCCGACGAAGTAGAAAACAAGGGGGATTTCGAGTACAGTCATTTTGACAGCACTGTTCTTTACCATTCTTCTTCCTTTTATTAAATTTATTTGTTAGGCTTTGCATTTACCTTTTAATTTATATATGTGGATTAGAATATTTCACGACACCTCCCCTCTTAAAACAGACATTATATGTCAGTCCTTTATTCTATATACACATAGAGAAATTTATTATTATTTCTGGGGTTTACGGTGATTCTCATCACACGGATGGCGGCTTAAAAAATCCGCTCCCAAATTGGTTTTTCCAGATATATATACTCAATGCTAAAATTATATGGAGCCAAAAGTAAAGACCATCGGAGTAACCTGGAGTTCTCATGCCTAGCCTGTGCTAGAAACGATAAAGGTTTGTGGTCTGTTTGCAACTTAAAGGCCTTCCCATACAGATAAATATTGAATTTCTTTATTGCCCATATTACTGCAAGACATTCTTTTTCGCTAGTTGAGTAGTTGATTTCAGCTTTATTCAACTTTCTGCTAGCATATGCCACTGGGCTTAATTCCCCATCCAATGCATCTGATTTCTGTAGTAGAGTTGCACCTAACCCAATATTACTTGCATCCGTCCTTACTATGAATTCTTGACTTAAGTCAGGTAATTTCAAAATGGGTTTACTTGTGAGCTTTTCCTTCAATTCTTGGTAAGTCATTTCACATTGTGGTGTCCATGTAATGCGATCTGGATGTCCTTTACGTGTCAAATCAGTTAACGGTGCACATATGGAATTAAAGTTTTTGATATACTTCTGGTAGAAACCACATAATGAGACAAAGGATCTCACGTCCTTCTTGGTTTGTGGTCTCGGGGCTTTCTGTAGTTTCTCTAAATTCTTTGGGTCAGGGGTCATGTTTCCCTGATAAACTGTGTGTCCCAAAAATTCCAATTCTTTACATCCAACGCAACATTTGGTTGGTCGGGCTGTTAAATTTGCCTCCCTAAGTCGATTAAACAGCATGTTCAGAGAGTCAATGTGTTCCTCAAATGTTTCTGTTGCTATAAGGATATCATCCATGAAATTTGTTATACATGGATTATTCAGAGGGTCCAATAATTTTCTCATCATTCTAGAGAAGACACTAGGCGCATTCTTCAATCCAAATGGCAATCTATTAAACTCATAGTGTCCTTCTGAGGTACCAAAAGCTAGGTATGGTCTAACCTCAGGCTTTACTGGAATCTGATAGTATCCTTTACTCAGATCCACTTTTGAGAAATATTTAGCTTTATTTAGTCTGGCAAACAGCTGATTTGTATCCGGCAATGGATCCACCTGTCCTTCTGTAATAGCATTCAGTCTCCTGTAATCTATACAGAGTCTATGTTCTCCAGAGGGCTTCCTTAAGAGTACAACACCGGAACTATACGAAGATTCACTGTGTGAAATAATTCCTTCCTTCAATAGATAGTCTATCTCTTCCTTCAAAGCTTTCTCCTTAGCAAACGGAATCGAATATGGTTTCATACAGACAGGTGTGGGGTCTATCAGTTTCATATCATATTCCAATAGGTTTGTATGCCCTGGTCGGTCTGTTAACACCTCTGCATGATTATTTAGAACCTGTTGCACTCTCTCTTTCTGAGTTTTCGTTAAATGTGTACTGATTTTCACCTGTGCTGCTGTCTCACAGGGGTGTAATGGATATTCAAATGATGAAAGTGGTTCCTTTTTCATCTCCATGGCGATGGACAAGGTCAACAAGTGTGTCTCTTCCTGATGTTCTCTTTCCAAATATTTCTTCAGGAGATTCACATGATAGATTTTTTCTTTCCCCTTCTTATCTATCTTATAATTTGTTCTAGACACCTTCTCTAGAACTGTATATGGACCCTGCCATCCAATTTGTAACTTATTCTGACTCCCGGGCAAAAGAAGCAGTACTTTCTCTCCCACAGCCAAATTTCTGTCTTTCGCCTTCCTGTTATAATAGGCAGCATGTTTCTTCCTGGCTTGTTTCAAATTTTCATTGGCAAGTTTCCAGCCAGTTTTTAAACGAGTGGTCAGCTCATTCACATATTGGTATGAAGATGTAATGTTTTCCTCTGCCTTTTCATCAGTCCACGTTCTTAACAAAGCTTCGAGTGGACCTTTTATTGGCCTTCCAAACAATAATGTTGCCGGGGCCATACCGGTTGAACTATGGGGTACCTCCCGATAAGCAAAGAGGGCGGCGTGCAGGTACTGGTCCCATGTATCTGGTTTTTCGTGTGCCAACTTTCTCAGGATCGACATCAATGTGCCGTTAAATCTTTCCACTTGGCCGTTCCCTTGGGGATGATACACACTACAATGGAAGTGTTTGGCCTGGAAGATCCTGAAAACTTCTTCAGTTAGTTTCCCCTTGAACTGAGAGCCATTATCAGTCAAGATTTGATTGGGAAAGCCTAACCTTGTGAAAATTGTGAGCAATGCCTCTGCCACATGTTTAGAATCAATCGATGACAGGGCTACTGCCTCTCCCCACATAGAACAAGTGTCCACCAGAGTCAGAATGTAGCTGTTCCTTCTCTTGGTTCGGGTGAGAGGTCCCACAAGATCCACGGCAACTCTCTCAAAGGGTGTTCCCACTATGGGCATTTCCCCCAGAGTTGCTGGTGCAGTCCAATGTTTAGGTGCTACTCGTTGGCACTCTGGACAGGATTTTACATATCGTTTGATATCTTCAGTTATTCCTGGCCAGAAATAGTGACAAGCTATTCGCTGTCCTGTTGCGCTGATTCCCATATGACCACTGAAGGGAATCGCATGCCCTAGTTCCAACACTTTAGTCCTATATGAAGTGGGAAGGACCAGCTGTCCGTGACCATTGGATTCAGATCCAGCCTTCCTATATATCAGTTTGTTCTTCATATAAAACTCTCCCTTGCCTGGAGGTGTATGAGATTTGGGCAACTTCTTGAAACATGGCTTGAGTGTTTTGTCCTCAGCCTGTGCCTTCCTCATCTCATCTGGGTGAGTATTTATGGGATTATCCTCCTCCTTTTTTGACTGTGATCTGGTCTGCACTGTTGCCAATATCACAGGTCTCTTGGGATTCCCCAAGAAGACATATCTACACCCCAATATTAGAGGGTAGATTGGCTCATTTATCACTGCTGCTTTTATGATTCCTTCCACATATCGCGTTTTCACTTTTATTCGGGCGACGGGAAGTGTCATGGTAGCTACATCCTTGGTTGCAGTTTGAATCTCCACTGTTTCTGTGGTGTATTGATCGGCCTGCACCAGGTGAGAACTCACAACGGAATCGTAATCTAAACCGGTATCATATAAACACCTTATAGTGACACCATTACAGATGACATCTTCACACACTGGGGGGTGGTATGGTTCCTGTAATTCTTCAGGTTTGACCTTCTTTTCCTTTTTCCCCGATGTCATAGCAGCACAATGAGGAGGTTTCCTTCTACAATGGTCAGTGTCATGATTGTTCATCTTACAATTTTTACACCACCTTTTTCCTTGGATGAAAGATTTTCTTTCATCATATTTCCTTTCATCGAATTGTGGGAATTTATTTTTATTTTCATACCGTGGCCTATCAAATTGGTGCTTACCTTTATTTTGATCCTAAGGATCAAATTTATTAAAGTTCTGTGGTGCCCTAAAGTTATCCACTTGTTTCTTTTTATTACCTGTTACCTCTGCTTGAGCTGCTTGATACCTTTCAGCAACATTTAGCAACTCACCCAGCCTCTCTGCACCTTGTTCCATGAGAAACTTTCTCAGGTCTGGAGCCATGGACTCTCTTAATTGCTCTATAAGGACCATTTCCTTAAGATCTTGGGTTTTCCCCAGAGAAGTCCATTTCTCCAAGTATGTCTCTATTCGTGCAGAGAACTGGTGATAGGTTTCACCTGACAGTAGTTTAGCATTCCTAAATTTTTTCCTATAAAATTCTGCATTCTTTTCATATCTTAACAAAAGAGCCTGCTTTAGCATGTCATAATTTTCCTGATCACCTCTGCTCATTTTTGCAAAAACTTCATAAGCTGCCCCACGAAGTCCTTGAGATAACTTTAAGCTCCACCTTTCTCTCTCTAACCCATACGTGGTAGCTAATAGTTCATACCTATTTAGATAGCTCTCTATATCATCGTCTTTCTCAACAAAATGATCTAAATGAAAATTCATAGCTGAGGTTGAGGCTCCTTGGCTAGCAGTGGCATCAGAGGCAAAGGGACTGGCACCATTTTCAGGAGCATGGCCTTGAAACTCAAACTCCCTTAGTCTTAACTCATGTTCCCTTTGTAATCTCTTCTCCTCCTTTTCTGCTTCCCTTTCTGCAGCTAATCTCTTCTCTTCCCTTTCTGCAGCTAATTTCTTCTCTTCCCTTTCTGCAGCTAATTTCTTCTCTTCCCTTTCTGCAGCTAATTTCTTCTCTTCCCTTTCTGCAGCTTGTCTTCTTTCCTCGGCTTCCAATGCTTTAGCCTCTTTGTCAGCCTCAATCTGCAACCTCTTAGTCTCAGCCTCAGCCTCAAATTGTAACTTCTTAATTTCCCTTTCAGCCTCTAACTTTCTTTCGGCCTCTTTTTCTAATCTTCTTTCTTCGCGTTCAATAAATTTGTCACATTCCGTAGTGACATAGGCAACCATAACTTGCCCATCTAATCCTAACTCTTTTGCAGTCTGAACAGCAGCAGATCGAAACTTGGCCAGGTCCGCCATTGTCTATCAGGTAAATTTATACAATGTCTAACCAACAATTCAATCTCTAAATATATATCTAATGGACAACACAGGCACCGTGAGCTCAACCTTATTTAATTCCACCCAAGGATACCTTTTAATTCTTATATTCCCTGAAGTGAATTACCCCCAATATTTTTAATAGGGAAAGATTCAAAATCCCAAGAGCGAGACCCCAATATATGTGGTGAAGTGGGATGTTATAAATATTTATAAGGGACTTAGTGTACTGACTGAGATCAGCTGTGAAGGTATCTATATCTAATAAGAGTAGTGTATTATAGATAACCTTACTTGCTGCCACATATATATATATCTCAGTCAGAATTATTCTGGAATAGTGTGATGACTACGTTATATGTCTAGGGTATGTGTATGATGAAGTGTAAGTCAAAACAACAACAGACAGATAAACAATTTAATTTATTCCACTACACTTGACAACACTGTGACACTCACATACATAAAACACTCTACAAGGATATCTTAAAGGAGTCACTGATAACTTTTCAAATAACAATATGTATTCATTGCTGTCATGAATGGATATGTGTCCTGATTCAAATACAAAGGGAACCAGGAATCACAATCAATTTTAATTACAAGTTATATGTACAGAATATGAATATTGTAGTGACATATATTATTAAAAGTATCCTATGTGTGTTAGTTGTGTAGTAGTAATATGAGGTAATACTGGTTTTGTTTTGTTCAAGCTCTGTTGGTATTTGTCATCATGACTTCAATAGTTTGTCTTTATTGGAACTAGTATTGGAGATGTTCTCAGTTCCTGATATTAAAACAATTTAATTCCCCTCTTAATGTTATTTTTACAAGGTCATTTTAAGATGGGGGTACATAATTTTGAGCTCAGCTGGCCACATCAGCTTATCTTGCGTGATGGCGGCAGGAAAAGACTCCTCTGCTCGATTTCTCCCCTGGGCTCTGGAGACACCTCACTGATAGCTAAATGGACCAAGGAGTATGCTGTCCGACTCTGGATTCAGCAAAGCTCTGACCAGGTGCTGCTCAATACCATAAGACCACGGTCCCTGAAAACAAGAAGGATGTACCTTCTACGTCATAACTAATTTATACTCTCTTTTTACACTGAGCACAATACATCACAAACATTGAGTTCAGAGCGTTAGGCCAACTGTCAGCTTCATCTGAAATACTTTATACCAGTATTTCCCTCCCTAATGGTTACTACGCCTCTGCAATTCCAGCATTATTTCTTTCTAGTCAATCATCTAGGTGTCAGTGTACTGTTTGGCCATTCCATGCAGTTTTACTTTCCTCCGACACCTTCTGTTCAGGCTGGAGCATTATAGGCTTTACATCATGTTTGCTACTGAACTACACATATATACAGGCATAAATTAACAATTCACATTCAATTTTCATTTAAAGATACTGAATGTTTCAAGCTTACCACAATTCATGGAAATACACAGATACGTTGACTAGCAATGAATTCTGGCACAAATACTGGCACAAATTCCCATCTGCTTATGTTCCAGGCTTTTATTTAGCAAAAATATGAGCTGGCTTCAACGCACTGTTGCTTTATCAAGCTTATTTGAACTAGTGGTCTCGAACTAACGCTCCTAAGTGATTATATCAGCGAGTCTGGCCAATGGAGCCACGTTTCGACAAGTGTTTGAAAAAATTTTACCTTCCTACGTCTCCCCTAACAACCAAGGATAGCATTTATAGTCCGACTAATCGTGTGTAGCCTTACATATCATTCCAGCCAATCAGTTCAAATGTAACTTGTGGCCCATTTCCCGTACAATGGTGGATTTAAAAAAATCTACCACTGAGCGATTCTGATTTTGGGTGTTGTCTGACAGCACCATCATTTTATTTTGGCTATAACTTGTTAATTCCTAGACTATTTGCATAACGTTGTACATATTCTTTGTCAGCAAACCCTAAGGAACCCAAATATATATATTTAATAGAGCTAATATGCTGCGTTCAAAATATGCAATTCCTTCTACCTCCTGTTTCGAAGATGTGCTGTCTGGGTACTGTAATGTTTTCAAACGTAAACCCATCTAATGTTATCTTTTCTAATAAGCGTTTTTCGGGATTTTAAAACCTAACTCTGGGAAGGTTAGTGTTTTTATCACTGTCCGTCCGAAAAAGTTAGTGCATGTGGCCTTACACGCGTGATAGTAGTAATTGTGTATCGCGCGACGCGTGTTTAGTGTTGCACGTGTTCGGCTTTATGCCTCTCCCTTCTCTCTATCCTTTAGTCCATCTGTCTTTAGTTACGCCGTGTATAAAATGGAATGAATGAAATATTAAAAGTAGGTCATTGTTCAGCTTGCGTATCTCACTGTTTTTCCAAGAAATACAGCACACGTTTCATTGAAGAAAGCGGGTAATAATACAGTAGGCTTTTACTATCAACGTGAAGGCGTTACAATTTGCCGACGAAGTAGAAAACAAGGGGGATTTCGAGTACAGTCATTGTGACAGCACTGTTCTTTACCATTCTTCTTCCTTTTATTAAATTTATTTGTTAGGCTTTGCATTTACCTTTTAATTTATATATGTGGATTAGAATATTTCACGACAATGGAAAATGCCCTTCAAGCGAAATGAAGGAACAAATTTTGGTACTTGAACATGACATGTACATATTATTGTCTTTTCTTGCTGGCAACGCCATTTGAGATTCATTTGTTTGATGTAAATAAACGTTTATGGAAATTAATACAGCTCTTGAGGATTTGAGCTTGTTGGAAGGTCTGAATGAGTTGCACTGTTCACATGCTAATATTTAACTACCAAATAAGCTATCGAATAAACAGCCTGAGAAGGACTTATGGATGAACCTGAATACAAAATAAAGAGTGAGACAATTTAACATCTCTGGCGGGATACAAGCCAGTACCAAGTCAAATCTCACGTGAACAAAGTTAAATAATAATATCACAAATACTCATCACCCCACCTACATATAACTCTAAATGGTACCGTGCCCCAAACCAGAAGAAATGATAACACTGAGTGGGACGGCTACACTCCTCTGTTACAAATCTGCAGTCGGTTTCGCTGCCTTTGTAGTAGCAACACTACTGCAATGAACCCCTTCTCCACCAAATACGACGTTGGGAATGCTGTAATTAGCAATTTAGTTTAACGCCAAAGAACGGGATACGCAAGCCTCTGCTGGATCCAAAATTTTTCGTAATGTGTGTGACTGAATCGTGCTTTTGCCTCGAAGTCATTTTGTAGCTCAATTAATTCTTCTTGTAAATGTTGACTAACTTGTTCCACGTCTGATTCAAACGGATTAATCACTCAATCCGGTATTATTAGTCTTTAAATCTTATGCTCATATCATTTTTAAAAGCGTCCAAATGAGTGCAATAAACCTCTAAATCTGAATCTTTAAGCCTGTCCCCACCTAACTGCAGTAAACATGGAAAAGGAGAAAGTTCTCGGCGACTAAGATTATTTTTATATAATGTCAATTTGTTGATGAACCCCATGATAATTCCTTTCACTTTAATCAGACTGATCTCATTTCCTTGTAGCTTAAGAAGAACCTCATTTAACTTTTCAAATATATCTGAAAGATAGGCCACATCGTTTCTCAATACTTCTCTTTCGATGCTAAATTCTTCTTTGATTGAATCCAAAAACTCTACAACAGTATCAAATAATGCCCATAATCTTTTTAAACAGTTACCTTTGGACAGCCATCGTACTTCCATGTGTAGGAGAAGACGTTCAAACTCTTCACCATTATCACAACAAAGTTTACGAAATAATCTATCGTTCAACGAATGCGCCTTAATTTTGCTAATAAGACTGGTAACACAGTTCATTGATTTGTGGAGTCTGTCACTAAGATGCTTGGCGACTAAATGTTGTCGATGAATAACACAATGAATTGTTAAAACACCTGGTGCCACTTTTTTAAGTAAAGACAGAAACCCACGATGACGACCAACCATAGCTGGTGCTCCGTCTGTCGCACATGCGATGACATTGGAAAAAGGAATTTTTTTCCAACAAAAATGTTTCAAGGGTTTCAAAGATTGATAACCCCTTTGTATCTGCTGTCAGTAGTTTTGCAAATAACATATCCTCTATGATATTTTCATTCTTTATGTATCTCACATATGCGAGCAGCAAAGCTTTGTTATCACGCACGACGCTTTCATCCAACTGTAGTGAAAGTTCAGTAAACTGCAAATCAGTACACAGCTGATTTTCAACATCGCTTGCCATCTCATCTATTTTTCTTGAAACAGTATCATTGCTCAATGGAATAGAAGAAATGATGTCACTTGGATTTCTTTCCATCATTGTGCTAATTACCTCCCGTACAGCTGGTAAAATCAAATTTTCTCCAATGTTGTGAAGTTTACCACATTTCGCAATCACGTGTGCAATTTTGTAAGATACAATGAGACCTTTATCATTGTGATTATACATTTTTTTAAACACATTAGTGACAGTGTTGCGGCTTTCAAACTTTTGTTTTAAATCCTGGAAGTAAGAAATATCTTTGCCAACTTTATCTGAGTGTTTCTTGGTAAAATGCTCGTTAAGCCGTGACGGTTTCATTGCTTCGTTAGAAAACACTTGCTGGCACAGCAAACACATTGGTAATTGTTCATTTACGGCCGAAGGTACAAAACCGAATTTCAAATATTCAACTGAATATTGTCGACACTTTCTCTTTACTGCTGACATATTGAAAATTTTAGTATAATATCACTGCACATTCATCTACACCTCGTCAAGCCTCAAAACTGACTGAGTTTAATTCTCTACACGCGAAACATCCAAAGATGCATTAAAACTAAGCCACAACTGCCCACAACGTCCCGGTTGCGAGAAGGTATTTACGGACAGAGTAGGGAAGGGGCTGTGATGTGTTCACGGGCTAATCAATGTTTGACGGGAATGTGTTTCCAGAAAAAAATATGTGTCAAGAGTGGAGAGAGAAGGTTAGCTTGGGTGTGTCGAGAGGCTAACAAATGTTTCGAGTGTTGAAGGGACATAAATCTCCGCCTACTGTCTCCTGATAATGGTAACATAGCAAGTACTAAAAATTTGCGTTTGGAATCCTTGAAAAACTCCATGGGACGCAGGACAAATAAAAACTATCGTGTTACAAGCTATGCGAAGGGGAATATCTTTTGTAATTGTTTCATACTGATTATTGTAAAAATGTACACAACTCCCCCTGAATGGAAGTAGCGACCCCCAATCGTTGCGACCCACCAGAATGCCCCTAGAAACCTTGAAAACGCCCCCGCCAGGGGCGGTACCGCCCCCGTTAAGAAACACTGGTTTAGAGTGTGTGTTTAGTAACTTTGACTGAGACAAACATATAGTACATTTAAAAGAATTAAATCCAAGTTAAATTTGCAACATTACAAATATCAAAATTTAATAATCACTTGAAGTTTAACAGTTTAAAAGAAATAATTTGAATAGTTATGAAAAGAATTTCATCACTTGAATGGGATTTAACTGAATAAAGGAGGTCACTTTTGGCAGCGGATATTTTCACTTAGCTGCCAATAGTAATTTCTTCTCCCACTGGGTCAGTTCCTTTCACTCTACTCTCGCTCGACTGTGACCAAAGTTCAGGCGCCACACGTTCCCAGAACGTCAATGAGTAAAGGCTAAGTTGGTTCTGCGTCTGTCTATAAGACCCTCTTATGATGGCGTCTCGCAAAACGTCAGTCCATTTCTACCTTCACTTGGTTCCAGAGATAGTACTTTCTGCTGGTACCACCAATAACTGGTAATAGAAATAGAAACGAAACGCTCTTCTATGGCGTTTTTTCCGACACATTTATGTGCCCCCCTCTTCTCTTCTACCATCCCATATCAGAATTTACCCTCGATGAGAATTAAATGTAATCCCTCGGGATAAAATTTCCTTTAAATTTAAACTGAATAGCTTTAGCTTTTCATTACGTTTAAATGAAAAGGTTAAACGTACAGATATATGTTTTACATTTACATCTCCACTGTTTGAAAAGTGTTCACAATATAAATTCATTTATGTTTCCTTTATATTTACACTTGTTGAAAAGTTTGAAACTTCTATTAGTTTAAAATGAATATTTTCACATCTCACGGTGAGAGGCAGTCACTTCCTCTTTTTGAGGATGGCCTGGATCCTATTTGGTTCCCCCACTCCAGTTCAGCTCATGTATGGCTCCTCGAGTCTGCTTGTGTACGGCAGCGCCACCCCCCAGGCAACGGCTTTGACTGGCCGGCCAAACTACATGAGTAAATTGAAAAAGGGAGGTCCCCCTTAAACAGTACACACAACTGCTGGCCGAACGGGCGGATGATCAATAATATTTTGACAACGGCTTCTAGGGCAGGAGTTGGAAAGGCCTGGTATCGGGCTGAGGGCGCACCATGGACTGTAATGGTAAGCGGCCAGAACCATCCAGAAAGCAATGGCAAACTACTGGATGTACAATGCCAAGAAATCCATAATGGCTAATCTGAATACTACACAAAGATCTGGTGGTGAGGCCCCCAGGCCAGGCAGATCATATTTAACTGGGGAAGAGATCGTTGGCAGCGTCAGTACAGGTAATCGTGATGACGGCCAAAAGCCTGACTGTGTTACCACGGAAAACCATGTCATCGGTCTTAGAAAAATAATCAAAATAGGAACATGGAACGTCAGAAGCTTATACCAAGGAAAACAGTACATAGTGAAGAACGAGATGGAAAGGCTAAACATCGATATCCTGGGCATCTCAGAGCACAGATGGTCGGGCCAGGGACACTTTTCGATTCCATCAGGAGGAACATTCATATACTCAGGCAAAGAGAGAGGTCAGAGCGGCGTCGGCTTCTACCTGTCTAAAAGGACAGCTGCCTCCCTATTAGGATATAATCCCATAAATGACCGCATTGTCACAATCAGACTGAAAGGAAAAAGAAAGAACATCACAATTATACAAACATATGCGCCAACAGCAGCTGCTGAAGAACAGGAAATTGAAGATTTTTACAATGAACTGCAAAATGCATTAGAGAAAGCAAATAAGCAAGATATTAGGATAATAATGGGAGATTTTAATGCCAAAGTTGGAAACGAAAGATTAGAACATGAAAAAAGAGTGAAAGGAAGTTATGGATTGGGCCAGAGAAATGAGAGAGGAGAACGCTTGACAACATTCTGCCTAGAAAACAACCTAGTCATCAGGAATACTCTTTTTATGCAACACCCTAGAAGACTATATACATGGACGTCACCGGACGGAAAAAGCAAGAACCAAATAGATTATATCTTAATACAACAAAGGTGGCGATCTTGTATCTCATCCATCAAGACGTTCCCAGGAGCAGACTGTGACTCCGACCATGAACTTCTTGCTGCAAACTTCAAGATCAAATTGAAAAAAGTCGTTACAAGCGACAAAGTAATACGTTATGACACAAGCGCCATACCAGAAGAGTACAGTGTCGATATTCAGAACAAATTTGACATTCTTATGGCAGTACAGGAGGAAATGACACCAGATGAACTTGCTAATAACATCAGAGATGTATATATTACAAATGCACAGAGGTTAATTCCTAAAAGAAGTATAAAGAGACGAGAATACATCTCAGACGAAACACTGAAGTTGGTGGTAGAGAGAAGAAAAATGAAGTCCAAAAAAGATACAGAAAATCAGGAGTTGTACAAGGAATACACAAAGCAGATTAAAAAACGAGTCAGACAAGACAAACAACAATACATAAACGACACCTGCAGGAAAATAGAGGAAATGCGCGAACAGGGATTGAGTAAGAATATGTTTTCTGAAGTAAGAACATTGAAAAACAGCAACTTTAAATCATCACCCCGAGCAATAAACGACAAGAAAGGCGACACTCTAACAGAACGTAAAGATATTCTGAACAGATGGAAGGAGTACTGTCAAGAAATGTATACGGAAATAAACAAAGCGGCAGATAACAACGTCATGAATGAAGCTGAACGTGAACCAGAACCTACCATAGAGGAAGTCCGGAATGCAATCAAACACTTAAAAAGTGGAAAATCTCCTGGTTGTGATGAAATAACAGCTGAAATGATACAGGCAGGAGGAGAAGGCAGCGCTCGTATATACCATGCATTATGCTGCAAGATCTGGCAAAGCGGAATTTGGCCCAAGGAATGGAAACGATCAATTTACATACCCTTGCCAAAAAAGGGCAACCTGAAACTGTGCACAAACTACATAACTATAGCTCTTATAAGCCATGCCAGCAAAATACTTTTACAAATCATAATGAAAAGGATGCAACAAAAGCTAGAAACAGAAATAAATGAAGTACAGGCGGGTTTTCGACCAGGTAGAGGCACTAGAGATCATATATTCAACATGAGGATCATCATAGAAAAGTGTAGAGAATTCAACGTTGACCTACATACTTGTTTCATTGATTACACCAAAGCTTTCGATTGTGTACAACATCAGCAGTTATGGGCTATTATGAAAAATATGGGATTTCCAAACCACCTTATACAACTCATCGCACTGCTGTACCAAGAACAACAGGCAGCCGTAAGAATAGAGGGGGAAACATCAGAATGGTTTGAAGTACAGAAAGGAGTAAGACAAGGCTGTACCCTTTCCCCTTACCTGTTTAACATTTATGCCGAGAATATCATGAGAAACGTAAGAGATGACCAAGAACACACAGAGTTTGACTCATTTAACATCGGCGGGTACCAGATCCCGGAAATCAGATATGCTGACGACACAGTCCTCCTATCGACCAACCCAAAAGGACTTGAACAATTACTTCTGTCCACCAAAAAACACAGCGAGGCCCAGAATCTATACCTAAACACCAAGAAGACCAAAGTATTGACAACAGACAAAGTAAAGACCAAACCAGAAATTGAAATTGATAACGAAGAACTGGAAAGTGTCAATGAATTCGAATACTTAGGATCAATCATTAACAGCTCTGGCGACTGTGCAGTAGAAATTAAAAGAAGACTTGCAATTGCTTCACATAAGCTAATACAGATGAAAAACCTATGGCAAGGCACAAGCAAAGAAACAAAGTTACAACTGATCAGAGCATGTATATTCCCAGTAGCAACATACGGCTGCGAGACTTGGACACTCAATAAAACAGTTGCAAAAAAGATTACATCATTCGAAATGAAATGCTACAGAAGGATGTTGAGAATACCCTGGACAGAAAAAAAGACCAACAGAGAAGTACTGCACTCACTAAACGTACAGGAACATTGGCTCCTAAATACCATCGCAATAAGGAAGCTGAAATTTTTCGGTAATATAAAAAGACATAATAGTCTGGAAAAAACAGTGATGGAAGGCATGGTCCCTGGAAAAAGGGGAAGGGGTCGACCTAGACGACGGTGGACCCAGGACATCACAGAGAGTCTGAACTTGTCTTTGGCTGATGCAGGTCGACTTGCCCAGAATCGTGATGCGTTCAGAGCAGCTGTAATGGAGACAACGTTCTGGAAAGAATACGTCACATGATGATTTTCACATCGACATTTACAATGGTTTAAAGCTTGAAAACTTACATTAATTTTGAAGTGAATATGTTTATAGGGACATTTACACTGCTTTGAAAATGTAAGTATTATACTTAGAATGTACATCATTTCTATCATCTTTCCCTCCCTGCTCCATAGGAAACCTGGAACTACTTTATGTTTCTAGTTCTCTTTACGAAACTATCAATAAAGCAATCACCAGCCCTTCAGTGGTGGTTCATGAATCACCATTCTAGATACTGAGGTCGCCAGCCCCAAATGACTATTTCACACATTAAACTTCACATGGTACTATATATATATATATATATATATATATATATATATATATATATATATATATATATATATATATATATATATGTGTGTGTGTGTGTGTGTGTGTGTGTGTGTGTGTGTGTATGTTAGTTCACATGTTAGTAATAAAACAGAATAACAATGCACTACTTATGCCAATCTTGGCTACAGACTTTTTGCTCAGATGAATAAGTTATGGCACTTGGTTAGGCCTCTTACACGTGTCTGGGATGTCTTTAATTTTACAATAGATTCCCCTTTGACTCCGTTTTTCTTCAGTTTCCTAGTCCCGGGATTCCTTATTAAAATGTAGAGATTTCCTGTGCTTTTTTAAAGTCTTATCCGGTTCTCCAATAAAAGGTCCGGTTAACAAATAGGAATTAGGAATCTATTCTTCACTCTGGCGAGGTCTGGTATTGTCTTGGCGAGCGTGCAATTCCCAGTAAGGTAAATCTGCGAAAATGGTCAGCCTATATTCTCCCTCAATGTTGTTATGAATCTAATCAGAAAAATCCGATCATCTCAAATCATGCAGATAGGGTGTGATATTTCAAAATGTATAATTGCTCAGTGTTGAGAGTTCATTTAAATAAATCATATTTGAGAGCTACATGACAGCGTTCCTAACATGAACTGACTATCGACGATATTTCGTCCACTTCATATTATCTGCCAGTGCCTGTTATCATGACTTATCTATTTGTGGAGCTGCGTGCTGTCCTCAATAAATTGTCCATTTCGGCCATCGTGACTCAAATCATTCTGAGTGGTGTGGGGCTGGATGCGGTGTCTAAGAGATTTGCTACCCTAGACATCATCTTGGCACAGGAACTATCCTGTTACTACAAAATTAACATCAAAACCACATGCAACAGCTACTAATTTTGGGGGCCAAGCCGGGATCTGAACCCGTGACCTCTCGCATATATATATATATATATATATATATATATATATATATATATATATATATATATATATATATATATATATATATATATATATATATATATATATATATATATATATATATATAAAATAAAAATTCCACTGATTAACTCAGAGGTAGGGGCTTAACGAGCTAGAAGAAACCATTGCTAAATTCTTCATAAAAGTGTCGGCAGATTATAGAATTAACGTGCTCAGCGACAGCCAGCATTGTTTTCGCAGATAATATTTTATGAAGACTCCCATGTGATAGAAGCTTTACTACTCTTCTATCGACACTTCTACCAAGAGTAATTTTGTGTAAAAAAAAGACTCCATTGAAGCCTATAATAGATGCTCTTGAGTTTTGGCCACTGTTGGCCCACTACTGCAAAGCAGAGAGGCAATACCGTCACAATTTTCATCGTTTTTTTACGTTCCTTACGGACCATGGAGACAACATTGTAGTTGGTCCCCTTGCAGAAAGCCGGGATAAAGCAGTCACGTGATCTTGCAGCTGTGGTTTATGTGGCAATTTATTTAATATGATGAAGTTGCCAGCCCCATGCACAGATTTATATTAGTGGCCTTGTACGATTTGCCTGAGGCTGTAGTGGTTCTATTCTTTCTTTGTCTCTTCAGAGACCCCCGGGAACTAGACGGGGCAACTGTAAGAATATTCTTTCTAGGTGTTTGCATTGTTGGCACAGTTATTAAGTTGGCATGAACTTCTACTGGCATTCGTTGCATTTTTTTTTTTCAGATGCACATTAAGATTTGCCTTGAAGTTTGTCCTCTCAAAAAAGACGCTAAGCAGTTAATCTTTAAGGCTATACATACTTGTCGCATTCGTCTATTAGCATCAAACATGAGATGAGATGAAAATAAGACGATGGAGATGGATAGAACTCATATTGGAGGAAACCTGTTGATGTCATTACCAGGCAGTACTTGTTCTGGAATCCACAGGGTAAAAGAAGCAGGGGTAGACCGGGAAAATGCATTAAGAAGAGAACTGCAGATATAAATGAAATTGATAAGGAAGACGTAGTGAGACCTTGAGCTGATGGTATCCGACAGAAGGACTTGGCACATGTTTATTGAAGGTCTATGCTACTAGGGGAGCTGAAAGATAATGAACGAATGATATGTGTTAAACCATCAATTCTTCTTACTGCATAGGCAATTTGGTTGTAGAAAGCTGTGATTATGGCCAGAGGTTGTCGCTTAGTGCATGTGACATAGTGAAAAAATGCCTTGGGCGATTTTTGGAAAGCGGTCAGAACCAACCAATCAGAAACTCGCTTTTCCTGGCAGCCGGCTTATGGTAATTTCACAATGGTGAAACAAGCTATCGGAATCTGTGCTAGTCTAAGGTTAGAATTAGCCAGTTATTTCAGGAATGAGTTGTTATAACATATTTCTACTTAACCCTTAGTTCGAGGCAGATAGTAAGGCAAGTGTGGACATCGTAGGAATTGTATTGCATGTTATAAAGACTGTGATAACTGCAATTATGTGTGTCACTTTGTTGTGAAAATCGTGTTCTGTTCACTTTGAGAATTCTCATAAAATCGAAATCAGCTAAGATTATAATAAATCCTATACCTAACGAAAGCCACGAATAAGCTGGATAAAAGGAAATATCAAAGAAAGTGACAGTGATTATAGTTGAAGAGGAAGGAGAAGACTTGTGTCGTGGAAATAGCCCAAACTGCAAAAATCTGCACTCGAGAGGCTGGGCAAATTTTGACCCAGTTCTGAATGACGTAAGTGCTCTATCGGTCGATCACACTATGCTTATATTTAGGGCGGCACATTTAAAATCGACACACACGCACGAATCAGTTTACGCAGCTGACAGAAGGTGACAGAGCGAGTCGCAGACTTCATTCCATTTTGTCTAAGTGGCAGCCCACCCTGATTCAATCAATATCTAGCTGGTGTATTCTGACATCTAGAGTGTATGTAGACTTACTGTATATAACTGTGAGATTAATATAACTTTATTTCAGGATTTTAGTTTGTTGATGTACATAATTATGATGTTAATGAACCGTGCATAGTACTTGTAAAAGAGAAAAATTCACCGAATCTTTTGGCCGAATACCATCACCAACCAAGATCTGCTTACTCGGAGCAAGCAAGAGGACATGCACACCATCATAGCTGGCAGACGCTGGAGCTGGGTTGGCCATGTCCTCAGAAGAGACCCCGATGCCATCACAAGAACAGCTATGCTTTGGACCCCTGAAGGAAAACGAAAGAGAAGCCGACCAAAAACAACCTGGCGGAGGACTGTGGAGGCTGAGATGCAAAGAATGAACCAGAGTTGGGGCACTGTACGAAGGATGGCCACCGACCGAGCAAAGTGGAATCAATTTGTTGTTGCCCTACAAGACGCCACTAGGCGTGATGGCCACTGACTGCTTTGACGGTCGGCGGCTAAGGATCAAAGAAGAAGAAGAAGATGTTTAAAATCTTATGTAAGATCATCTCTGTATTTTATCCTTAGCGCTAGTGGGTCACCAACTCCACAATTTCTAAGTAGAATGTTATCTGATGTTTCTTGCTGTGTGCGATAATGAAGACTCTAAATGAAGACGAACCCAAAAAAAATTGCTGAATCCCCCTTTTTTTTAAAATGGAAAATCCATTGATATACTGTCAAAATTAATGTCAAGGGAAACAATACAATTAATGTCTAACTTCCATTACCAAAAACAACATCGCGTCCTCTGTTTCTGTAGGGGACAAACCGACAGACGTTCAAAAATATACGTAGATTAGAAAGATGTATGTTTAATAATAAATAGTCCGGTGTAGTCCCCGGGGGGTCTCCGATCAGACAAAGAAAGAATATGACTACTGCTCCCTCATGTATATAAGTGGCTAAGAGGTATGTAGTCCGCCTCTAATTCTAAAGGTACCGGGTTCGAGTCCAAATATAGGGAATATATTTGATGGGAATTTTTTCAGATCCAGTTGCTCCTAATGATGTCGTATTCCCTCTGATCTTATGGGTAGTGAGATCGGATGCCTAGCCTTCTTGAGTAAGGGCGAAAAAAATAGAAGATCCCGTGTGCAAGTTGCGCACACTGAAAATCCATCGGCAGTTGGAAATCGTAAAGAGTAGGCCATACGGCCGCTGCCCTGGCAAAAATTTAAACATTATGAAAACCTATCTGCCACAAAAATATTTCTAGATTGTGTCATTCCTGTATACAAACTTTGGGATCCTCGCCGGGGCAACAGTTCGTGCACTGTGCTGAGAACCTCCTTGTGTGATCTAAGGGAGGAGATCGGAGCACTGATGGAGTTGTCCGTGTGTAACAAAAATGTTCCTTCACACCAAAACCAAGCCAAGACGTCTTGTGATATAAACTGTACTCATAATTTATCTGGATTTTTTTTTTTTTTTTTTTTTGGAAAAAAAAAAAATTCATTACAGTAACGTATTTTTTATATAGCACATATAATATTGCTTTTATCCTTTTCAAACAAGAGCATTTTATTAAACATACCACTAAATATTAAATTCTTTTTTTTTTTAAAGTATTTTATAAAACAAATGATTCGTTTTATAGAAGAATGTTAAAAATATCATGGACAGCCAAAAAGAGTAATGATGATGTTCTGAAAGATGTAAATGCGCAAAGGAAACTTATTTCACAAGTTTTTAGGCATGTTATGAGAAGAGGAAAGTTGGAATATATCGTAACAATAGGTAAGATTGAAAGAAAACAGAGATAGGGGAAGACAAAAAGAAAAAGAGCAAATACTGGATAGTTTGACATCATGGCATGGAAAGGAGTCAACAACAGAATTGATAAATTGAACTGGAGACAGGAAGTTGTGGAGAGACATGATCACCTACGCCATTAGGCATTTTACTTGAAGAAGAGGAATATTGGTTTATGTGACATATTTTGATAATAGCTTTCATATATCTATTTCATTATCTTCATTTTTCTTTTACCTGGCTTTCACCTACGCCCATTTTGTTAACATAAAAACCCTCCTACACTCAAAGATCTGTTTTTTTTTCTAATTTAGCACGCCTATTTTATTTTCTGTTCTCTATTTCCTTATGAATGTTTACAAACAGACCTATTAAGCTAACGTTGAGCCGGTTACCTGTAATTAAACGCCAGCGATTGAAAATCGTCGTAATAATATCAAACAGAGTGAGACGGAACGCGTAGGAAAGGGGCGACTATTTCATAGAGTCGTAAATTTTGGCTCAATGGTAGATAAGCTAATGAAAGTTGTAACGTATTTTTCGTTAGGCAGTGATCAGGGGAAATAATTTGAGTAGAAGGAACAGATAATTTGGAACCAAGGGGAGACAATTTCTATTACCTTCTCCTGAATCCGTTCGTTTGAAAGGTAATTAAACACGGTGAGAATCGCCAGATCAAAGGACGGGCTTCGCTCGATTGCAGAGTCTGCAAGCGGCCAAAGCGTGAAAATTTCCTCAGATTCGCAGATCAAACGAGGAAAAGCCCGAGATCTGAGTGAAGGTGTCATATCTAGCAAGTACGGGCGATTTTCTGGAGATTAATAAATAAACCCCAGCATTTTGACTCAATTTATCCAGTACCCACAGATTTTAAAGACATCTAGCTTCGAAGTCTAAGATCCCTCATAACAGTGGAATTACTTAGTGGTTTTCGATTAGAGATCGTTTATTTCTGTGTTTGTGGTAAATACTATACTAGAAGTTTGAGTGATTAATAGTTAAGTCCGTATTATATTTCTATAAGATTTCTGTGCAGAGTGATTTACTAGATAGGTCCGTCATTTATATTTCTCTAGGTTTTACTGTGTTACATAGGCTAGCAGAATAAGTAATAATTTCTAGCTAAACTATTCCAGCTATAAAGTAAATTTAATTAATTGCTAGTAACCAGTCAGAGAATATTTTAACCAACTAGTAAATGCACTGTTCATCATGTGTATTGACGAATTATGTATTTATTTCTAATTCATGATGATTAATTTTTTTAAATGACTAGAATTTATTTCACGGGAGTTTTTAAACGATAAGACAAGCTCTAAGCTTGTAGTTTATAATTTAAGTTAAATAACCGAAGTGGATAAATATATTATATTTTACGCGGGTTAAGGATAGGTTTGAGAATACTATATTATGGTTAAGTATTTGTATTTTTTCTCCTTTACACAGTATTGGGTCAAACCCTAAACCTTACCAGCGGCTTCCATATAAATCTGAGAATAACCATACGAAAGAACATTTCTTAACTGATATCTGGGTCTTCAATGTAAACCTGTCTGGCTTCGTGTATGCACCCAGAAAGAGACAAAGTACCAACCCAAAGAACATTAAGAATAAATATCGTAACTGGGCCTATAGATCCAGATTTATACTTCCCAAATTTCATTTACATTCAGTCCGTAGTGGCGAAATCACAAACATTAACATTTCCCGACGTTTGACCATTTGTTGTGTGACAAGGAATTTTTTATACTGAAGTTACCGACCTGACATTCCTAAGTACTGGAAATCTCAAGCTATTGACACTGTGAGCACTGTTCAATTTCTTACCTGGTCTAATTAAATGTGACATAAACAGTAGTCCTAAATAAAAATAACAAAGAGAACGTTCCCCGGAGAAGTGGATTTAATCTGTCTCTGAGGAGCTGGGGTTTTCTTTGCCAAAAATAACACTGGATTTGCTGTGTGTGTATGTGCCCTAAAGATTGTTCCAGAAGGTGCAATTCAAGTATTAGGTAAGAACGAATGTACGTGGCCACGGTTGTCTGAGAAGAGATGAAGGATGAATGAATAATCCTCATATATATATCTTGTAGAATCCATGTACTCACGTTGGTTATTTTAAATGTGTAAGTTTGGCTAACACTGTCCCTTTCAGAATAGATTAACGTATAAACTCTGTTCTTTACTGTAGAGGGAAATCCTAGACCATAGCTTATAAATCTTTGATCCTTTGGGGGTTAATAACTTTCTTCTAACGGGATCTTGTCTCAACAGAGGGAGGGAGGATTACCCTATGAGTCTACCTCTTTAATTAATTCATTAACTTATGTTTATTTGTATTTGATTGATAGTCAAAATATTGCTGTTGTGAAGTTTCTTTATGGTAAATAAAATTTACATAAACTGTATTTACATGTTTTGGTCAGATCGTCCCAAAATATCCCTATTCCATTGACATAGTTTTTGTCACGTTTGTGCGTCTAACTGTCGTCACTTATATGTGCGTGTATATGTGAGTGGTTGATATATATATATATATATATATATATATATATATATCTATATATATATATATATATAATATATATATATATAATATATATATATAATATATAATATATATATATATATATATATATATATATATATATATATATATATATATATATATATATATATATATATATATATATATATATATTTATTTATTTATTTATTTATTTATTTATTTATTTATTTATTTATATTTATTTATATATATATTTTGGTAATCTGTCTGACAAACAAAGTTCTGTTGTAGAGATAGGCTGAACTAGAGAATCTTCTCGAGTTCAGGGACAGACTCTACCTATTTTTTCACCATATCACACGTGAAAATCTGTTTTCTTATCCTATCTCTCACTGAGTCACCACCTGTTCTAGTTATCAGAAGGGACCAAAGTATGTCTTAATTCTCCTATCAAAAATCTGCCACAGTTTATAATATATCATATCATTCGCTACAGAACAAAAAAAAAATCTTCTGAACGTTTAAATACAAACACATATTTGTTTATGAACGCATGATCATCACGAGGATGTGGAGTAGACTCCGTAGATGGAAGGTATTAAGCCTTCTTCCCTAAATACGCGTCGTGTGGCGGTCAAAGGTGGCTGCAGCTTTAGCAATGCCGCTGTCAATATCTGTGTCCAGAGAAAGTTTGTCATTGAAGGTAGACCCAAGGCCTGTGCTACCATTAGGCAAACTAGGCGGCCTAGGGCGCAGACCTCAGAGGGGCGCAGAGTGTAGAATGTCAGTGTATTAAGAGAGTGAGAAGTGTGAGAAACCAGAATAATTACTTAGCCTTGCATAGGGTGCAAAATAGTCTGGCATCGGTCCTGGGTAGACCCCAGGCATGTGAAGTGGTGCCCCATTGCCAATTCATAGTTATCGATAGTGACAACTGGTGCAACATCCACATCCTGACCCAGCACATTTGTTTTCTTTAGACTTATTGTAAGGCCAAAGTTCTTGCATGCTTGAGTGAATCGATTCATCAAGAAACACACACACACACACACACACACACACACACACACAACCAACAACCAAAAAGCTACAGACTTTCACACATGGGCTCTTGCGTAGAATGCAAGATTGAAATGGTATGCCAGGATCACTAATCTGGAACTGATGACAAAAACCCGACAAGCGCCTGTGGAACAGGAGATGAGAAGAAGACGTTGGAGATGGATATGACACACATTGAGGAAACCTGTTGGCAAGCATTACCAGGTTGTCCTTGTTCTGTGATTCCCAGAGTAAGTGACGTAAACGTAGACAAATAACACACGGAGAAGAGAATTGGAAACAGAAATGAAAATTATGGGCAAGAGTCTTCGACCGTATGAGAATAAATTACGAGTATTATACGTGTTTTATGGCCCCAAAAAAATAAAAATAAAAAACGCGTATAATTAGTTATTATACGTTAACTTAATAGACGTAAGTTTGCCATGGGGCGCTTTCCTTAGGTATAGCGTGAAATTACGTCCGTGGCGCATAATTTGCCGATGGTCGCAGCTGATAAGTTTAGTTGCGTATTTTTATAATGAAAGGTCTTGTTGCTTCTGTTATTTGTGCTTGATATTAGAATAAAAATAAGTAAATTAAATTGCTTTTAGTTTTAGCTGTCTAGCTTCTGTAGAACAGCATAACATGTTTCAATTGTAGATACATTTTCAGGTTTTGAAACATTTGACGCAGTGATGCAACGTATTTCAACGTACGGAAGTTTTACGTACGCGTATAATACGTATTTTATCGTCAAAAATACAATCGGTATCATACGTACCGTCGAACATTTATTAAGACATGGAAAGACCTTGAGCTGATGGCGCGCGATACGAGTTTTTGGCATGTATTTATTGAAGGTCTATGTTCCTTGGGGAGCTAAACGGTATTGAGCGATTAATTGATTTACGTTAGTGCTATAAAATTAAAATTCAATATTTGATACAACTTCTAAGAAAAAGTTCTTATATATCAATTTTGGTAAAGACCGCACGCATATACATTGTTTTCTGTAAAAGAATATTTGTTTCAGTGAAAAAAAGGTCCTACTTTTGGTTCCTTTTTTGCAACTGTCGCACTCACATAATACACCCATCGTTACCTTGTTTTCAAATACAGCCGTGTAAGCGGTTGATATACAAGACCTAGTTATACAGGGTGTTTCAAAATTATGTATACACACTGTTTATGCTGATAACTCAATGATCATTTGAGATAGAATTATGTCTTTTTTTCTAATTTAAAGTCACAAATGTTCAAAGTGTCGATGGCCTGCAAAAATGCATTATTCACAGCGATGAACTACTGACTGCCATTCTGAACTGTTACTAAATGAATAGTGAAACGTGCAGTTTTAATTTGATGTCTCGGGTGCCTTTTTGTGCGCGTTATGAGACGAGTACAACTTCTTTTTTTGTTAACAACTTCAAGAGTAATAATCAAATGGCAGTATTCATTTGTATCTAGCATTATTCCGGTACATTCTTGCAAAATAGCATAAGCATGTGTTAAGTTATGTATGAATTTTGTGTATTCAAAGGGTGTATACATAATTTTGAAACACCCTTTATTCTGCCAGAAAACATGCCAAGATACATGTTTCTGATAATTCACCTAACTTGACCTATAAAACATAACTCTTCTTTGTCATTCATCTTACAAAAGTTATGTTAGCAGGAAACACATGGCCTAGACACCTCTGATAGTTTCATTGGAACCAAGGAAGTGCGCTTGAAAAAGAATCAATTGAACCAGGGTTTCTTAACGGGTGGTTCATACGTGTACATAACCTAACAATTTGAATTTTATTTTCAACATTTTTATTCTGAATATTTTTATAGATTTTTTTATTTTTTTATTACTTTTTTATTTTTATTTGAAGAAATATATTCTATTTACGGAATGTTTTTGTATTTCAGTATGGCGATATGTTTGCTTAACCATTTTATTTATTTATTTGGTAATAAAATGTATAATTTGTACGCAAAAATTGTAATTATTCGTCTACGAACTTTTTTGTTTCTAAGCATGGGGTCCATAGCCTTCATCAGACAATCAAAGGGGTCTGTGGCCTTCATCGTACAATCAAAGCGGTCTGTAGCCTTCACCGGACAATTAAAGAGGTCTGTAGCCTTCATCGTTCAATCAAAGGGGTCTGTAGCCTTCGAGAGACAATCAAAGGGATCCGTAGCCTTCACCGAACAATTCAAAGGGGTCCGCACAATCAAAAGAGGTATGTAACCTTCACCGGACATTCAAAAAGGGTCTGGAGCCTGCACCGGATAATCAAAAGGGGTAAGTAGCCTTCACCGGACAATTGAAGGGGTCTGTAACCTCCACTGGACAATCAAAGAGGTCTGCAGCCTTCCCCGGACAATCAAAAGGGATCTGAAACCTTCATCGGACAATCAAATCGGGTCTGTAACCTTCACCGGACAATCAAATCGGGTTTGTAACCTTCACCGGACAATCCAAGGGGTCTGTAACCTTCACCGGACAATCAAAGGGGTCTATAACCTTCAACGGGCAATCAAAAGGGATCTGTAACCTTCACCAGACAATATAACTGATCTGTAGCCTTCATCGGACAATCAAAGTAGTCTGTAACCTTCACCGGACATTCAAAGGCGTCAGTAGCCTTTACTGGACAATCAAAACAGTCTGCAGCCTTCACCGTACAATCAAAGGTGTATGTAGCCTTCACGGGACAATCAAATGGGTCTGTAGCCTTCACCGGACAATCAAAGGGGTCTGTAGCCTTCACCGGACAATCAGAGGGGTCCATGGCACAAGAAGGGTTAAGAAACACTGATTTAAACTACAACTTTTTTTTGGGTGCCATAAATGTTGACACAACTTTGTCCTACTTTTGGCTTGAGTCACTGACGTCGTGTTTCTGATAATTCACCAAACGTGACCTATACAACTCTAACTAATATCAGTAAGGCCCATTCGCGTAAAATTGGGGTAACGAAGGGGGAGGTCCGCCCCGCGTGACAGCCAGAAAAGAAGGGGGGTGCCATTGAGACATTATTATGGTAGTTCTAGCCTGTTAATAAATCGACTTGTAAGCATAAAATTTTATTTTGTGTTTTTTATTGGGTGTAGTGAGGGTGTGCCAAAGTGTGGATCAGTCATGTTTGCCAAATAATTTTAGTACGCACTTAGACATTTGTTGTCTGACTGGTTTGGCTAGCTACGCTCTTCATAACTCGCTCTTATCAGTTCACAAGAAGGTGTGATTGTCCTTTAGCGCATGTCATCTTTTTTCTAGGAAGTACTGGGATTCCCAAATAAATAAAACAATGAAAACAAAAACAGACTTTCAATTTCTTTTTCGTTTCATAAATTGTTTTAAGTTTTACATTGTACTAAAGGTAAAGGTAGTCCGATAGCACATACGGCCGTAGGGGAAATTCAGTGTTAGAGACTTCACTTTACTAGGTCCAGTTTCGTAAGGTGGGATGACTAGATCCCGTCCTCACTGACTTTTTCTTGCCTTACTCAAGAGCAGAGACATGTACCCAATTACAGCTGGGTAGATTGGAGCGTGACGCCACCGTATTTCGAACCCGACACCTTTGCAGCTAGAAGTCAGCTCACTTACCACTCTGCCAATCGGCGGCTCATTGTACTATCAACACAAAATAAGAACGTCTTTGGAAGCAACAAAGATGTGGTGTTAACAGAAGAAAGTTCAGTATCTCATTCAGGGTAATTGAAAAGTGACTTCACATTTTAAAATTGTTATTTATTAACTCCTTTCCACCTAATTTATTTGAAGTAAAAATGCAACACTTGTACCATCCCCAACCAGGAAAAATTTACACGGTGCAGTCAAAAAGGCATGGACACCATCATTTCTGACCGACGCTGGAACTGGGTTGGCCATGTTCTCAGAAGGGACCCTGACACCATCACCAGAACTGCTATGCTATGGAACCAGAAAGACGACGAAAGAGAGGCAGATCAAGACAACCTGGCAGAGAACAGTGGAGGCTGAGATGCAAAGCATTAACCAGAGCTGGGGCACTGCACGATCGATGGCCACTGACCAAGCAAAATGAGGACAGTTTGTTGCTGCCGTACAAAACGTCACTAGGCGAGATGGCCACTGATTGCGTTGTCAGCGAGGGGCTAAGGATCAATGAAGATCAAGAAGAAGAAACGTTCAAATAGAGACAAGTAACTGTCATTGTATTACGTGAAATACTATGCCAAATCAATATTACTAGTCATACCCCGCTTTACGACGATTCGCTTTCCGTCGTTTCACTTATAAGACGGTTTTCTATTAACACCCATTTCCATGATACGACAGCTTGACTCGCTCATGCGACGCTTTTTCGTCATGACACTTTTTCGAAACCGCTACCCTTTGCTCTCTCCGCTACGCTTTATACTTTGTGATTACATTAGACAATTTTTGATGGACCGAGGACTAGAATGGAACCAGGCCAGGAGGAAGATGGCCTATGGGATAGTGTGGCGCTCTCTCTTCCAAACCTCTACACCTCACGGTAGAAGAGGAACGACTAAGAAAGTAATACTCGGTGTGTTTTTATCGCATTACACGCGCGTCATTGTGATTTAGCTCTGCTATTTTGTGATAAAAAATGTGCTTCCAAAGTGATTTCACTATTTTTATATTTTATTGTTGTGAAATTAATATTTAATGTAATAATACAAATCTTGTGAAGATGGCTAGGCACCTAGAACTTAAAGTGGAGGTAGAAGGTATTGCAGAACTTGTGAATTTCCATGCGCAGCCGCAGAATAAAGAAGATCTTCTGGAGCTTGAAGAACATCGGCGAGATGAAGAGGATTCTGCAGTAGAAAAGATGAAAACCTGAGCCTAAAGGCCTAACCTGCAAAGAACTTAAGCTTTCTAACATTTTGAAAGGGCACATTTTGAAAGAAGTTGCAAGGTTAACACATAGAGAAGAAAAGAAGGGTTTTAGAAAGATACTTCACGAAAACATCAGCAGCCCCTAAAGGTACATTAAGTACATCATTCCAAAGCCTTGTCCCAAGTACATCAGCAGAAATTCCTGTTGCAACTACATCCCTCTAAATCCCGACTGCATTGTTCATCGAAAGCTCTACACGAGCAGCAAATAGACACGCTTCTACAAGAAGTACATCAGAATCCCCAGCTGTCAGGGGTTGCCTCCCCTTGCTCTGCAGTAGAGGTCCAACAGTAGCCAAAACCTAGATTATCTAATGTGAGTCTTCAAAGGTGTCTAACTTCGCACAAGATTACTCTTGGCAGAGTTGTAGATAGAAAGATAATGAAGCTTCTCCTCGAGGAAGTATTCACAAGATATTTCAGAAGTCAAGAACAATGCTGATGAGTCTTAGCACGTTAACTTTGTATCTGACCCGCCGCCTTTTGTAAAGATGGATATACATGATTTACACGTTCAAGCCCCCAGCTGATTTAATTCAGCGAAATTCCTTTTATTACCTCGGTAAATATATATATATATATATATATATATATATATATATATATATATATATATATATATATATATATATATATATATATATAATAAATTCTTTAAGCACCAAACACGGCGCATAAGGCAGAAACCAGTGCTCTCCAGGTTGTTCGTTGTGACGCCACTCCTCTTAGCTCTTGCACATTATTTAGGCCCAACGTTCTTCCTTCTCTTATTATTGTTCTTCTGAGTGTTTCTTTTGGTCTTCCTTTTTTCCTCTTACCCTCAGGAACCCAAGTGAGTGCCTGTAGTGGTATTCTGTTGTTTTGCATTCGTAGGACATGACCGATATATGACCATCGTCTTTTCCTTATATAGTCGGAGACATATTTCTGCCTAGAGTCTTCTCTTATTTGTCGATTAGTCTTGAATTCTTTCCAACTGATGTTCATGAGTTTTCTAAGACATTTGTTCTCGAATGTATTCAGCTTGTTCTCCAATGATTTTGTTATTTTCCAACTCTCACAGCCGTATGTTAACACTGAGATAACATTTGAATTAAACAGACGAAGCTTGGTATGTATATTCAATGATCGTAATTTCCAAATGTTAGATAATCTATTGAAGGCGCTAGCTGCCAAAGCAATTCTAGTATGGATTTCTCTTGTTGTGTCACCATCCTGAGTCATTTTACTGCCTAAATAATTGAAACTTTCAACTTTCTGTAGTTTTTCCCCGTTCAAGATGATATCAAAGGTCTCGTTAGAAAAGTTCATAGCTTTAGTTTTAGAGGCATTTATTTGGAGACCTATTTTAACCGAGAGATGACACAAATTATTTATTGCTTCTTGGGATTGTCTTGGTGTTGAACTTAAGAATGCTACATCATCTGCGAAATCCAGGTCCCCCAGGAATTTTCCATTTGTCCATTTTATACCCAATTGTTCATTGTGGGTATAGTTTCTCATAACCCAATCAATAGCTATTCCAAAAAGTAGTGGTGACATAATACAGCCTTGTTTCACCCCTGTTTCTACTGTAAACCATTCTGTATTCCCTTTATTTGTTCTAACACAACATCTTGCATTGTCATATAGCGCTTTGATTATATTCACATATTTTGTTGGAAAACCATAGATTGTAAGTATCTTCCACAATGATGGGCGGTGTAGACTATCAAAGGCTTTTTGAAAATCGACGAAGGTGATAATAAGTGGCGATTGCCTTTCCACTGATTCTTCTATAATTGTTCTTAGTGTGAATATTTGATCAATACATGATCGTTTCGGCCTGAAACCCGCTTGTTCTTCTCTGATCTTTTCGTCAGCATGCAATTTAAGTCTTTCTAACATCATGCAACATAATAATTTTCCAGGTACTGATAATAGAGATATACCACGCCAGTTATTACAGTCTGATAGATCACCTTTCTTCGGTAACTTTACAATAATACTGTCTTTCCATTGTTGTGGTGGTTGTTCTTCTCTCCATACTTCATTTATAATATCTAAAATTCTCAAGAGGTTGTTGTCATTAACTGCTTTAATCATTTCCCCTGAAATTTCGTCAACTCCAGCAGCTTTAAAATTTTTTAATCTTTTAACGGCTTGTTTGATCTCGTCCAGCGTGAATTCATCGCAAGTTATTGGCAAGGTGGTGTGGGTGTTTCATTATTAAAATCAGGTGTTACTGTTGGTGGTGGTCTGTTTAGCACCTCCATGAAGTGCTCAGCCCATCTCTTCATTTGTTCTTTTTCTGTTGGTATTGAATTCCCTAATTTACCTTTAACAGGTGTTTCCATAGCAGTAGGCTGGTGACATAGTTGTTTTGTAATTTGATAAAGGCACCTACTATTACCAGTTCTTGCAGCATTTTCAGCTTCTACGGCCAGTTCATTGATGAAATGTCTTTTATCTCTTCGAGTTTTTGTCTTCACTTCTTTATTTAACAAGTTATAAGTTAGTTTGCAAGATTCAACTGCATTATGTGTACTTGCCGCTAGTAGTTTAAGTTTTGCTGTTTTCCTTTCTTGTATTTTATCCCAAGTATCTTCTCTCATCCATTTTTTCTTTTTATGTACTAGGTATCCGGTGGTCGCTACTGCTGCTTCTGTCATTGCTGTTCTCAGTTGTTCCCATTTAGTATCGATTGTCTTGGTGGTGATATCGTTGTCAATTTTGCCTAAAGCATCGAAATAGTTGTTCATTTTGACATTATATTCCTCCTTTATATCATTTGATTGCAGTCTGTGTACATCTATTCTTCTATTTTTATTCTGTTGGTATAACTTCTTCAGTTTAATTCTCAGTTTAGCTATGCAGAGGTTATGATCGCTTCCGATCTCTGCACCTCTGTATGCTCTGACGTCTTGAACTGATGAGCGAAATTTAGCGCTTATGCAGAAGTGATCTATCTGGTTCTTAGTTCTGCCATCAGGTGAATTCCATGTTATCTTGTGGATATTCTTATGTGGAAAGATGGTGTCTGCCACAACGAGGTTTGATATTTCACAAAGTTCTAGAAGTCTTTCGCCATTTTGATTCATACAGCCTATGCCATGAGTACCGAGATATCTTTGTACTCCATCGTTGTTGTCACCTACTTTGGCGTTAAAATCACCCATGACTGCTATTATGTCATGCTTGGGTATTGTGTTGATGGTACTTAGAAGTGCTTCATAGAAGTCATCTTTTGTGATATCAAGAGCGTCGTTAGTTGGTGCATAACATTGTACAATTGAGAGCTTGAAAAATCGTGTCTGAAATCTAGCTAATATTAGCCTCTCATTGATAGGTACCCAGCTGATAAGCGATGCTGCTGCTTTCTGTGTCATTAGGATGGCTACTCCCTCTGTGTGACGATTATCATTACTACCAGAGTATATAATTTGCTTTTTTTCTTCTGAAATATATTTTATGCCCTTCCCCGTCCATCTACACTCGCTGACACCCAATAAGTCCAACTTATAATTATCCATTTCTTTAATTACTTCTTCCAATTTTCCGTCTTGATACATAGTTCTTACATTCCAGTATCCAATTTTAAAAATCTCCTTAGCCCCCAAGATATTAGAGTGAGTCATGTTTACTGTCGAGCCTGGTTCTGTTTCGGTAACAATAGCTTGTTTTACGATAGTGAATTGTTAACTCACTGATCAACCCTCCGATCCAACCGACCGATTCGAGGGTTTCGAGGTCAGTTATAGGAAAATATCTACACCACTAGATACTCTGGTGTATCTTTTATTCTATAATTTAACATAACATGGTACTATCCATCGAAATACACACATTCCTGATGTTTTTCTTTCGGCGTCTAAGGTGAGAAACGGATTTCACCTCCATATATATATTTACCGAGGTAATAAAAGGAAAGCTTGACAATCTTATATTGGAGGCAGTAGATATGAAACTCGAGATTCTGGGAGTTGCAGAGGCAAGACTATTGGATACAGGCTACATAAAAAGAGACCAGTACCCGCTTATACAAGGGGCTTGACATAAGTCTTGGGCCTGACCATGAAGGACCATGAAGGAGTCACAGGAGTAAGATGAAACTCGGCACATTTAAAGTTCATCATATTTGCACTGAATGTGTGAAGTACGCGTTTGTTTCTTCAATGGGTTTTTCCGCTAAGGTGCACGGCGCAGTGTACCTATTGACCGGATCTGCTGCTCCAAAGATTTGACAAAACAATGGAAAAGAAGTAGGCCAGAGATGTGATAAAATTTCTGATGTTTCAAGGAAAAAAACCTACAGAAATACACAGGTAGATGGAACCAGTGTTTCGTGATTCTTGTCCTTCATATACTTCGGTAAAAAAAACTGGTGTCAACAGTTTAAGTGCGGCCGCTCAAATGTTGCTGATCTGCCAAGATCTGGTAGACCAGCCTCAGAGTGCAACGATGAAAATGCAACGAGAGTGAAGAAAATCATTGACCAGGATCGAAAGATGACAATTGTGGAGATAGCTAGTAGAGTAAAATTGAATGAAAGAACAGTTTATAGAATACAACAGGAAAGTTGTGACCAGGAAACGAGGGATAACGCGCACTCAAAATCTTCCTTTGCTGCAAGACAACGCGCCTTCTCACAAAGCACGGCTTGTGCAGCTAGAGCCAACGATTTGAATATTGAAATTCTTCCACACCCACCATATTCACCAGATTTGGCTCCATCAGACTTTTTTCTATTCCCAAATCTTAAAAAAACAGCTAAAAGGAAATCATTTTGACAGCGATGAAGAAGTTATACTGGCATGTGATGACTGGTTTAGTTTGAAAATTAGGGTGTTTTACTCCCAAGGTCTTTTCAAGGTCAAGCAGAGATGGCAGAAGTGTGTCAATTCAGACGGTGGCTATATTGAAAAGAAATAAACACTATACAAAATTTAAGCTCTCTGTGACATGTCCTTCATGGTCATGCCCAAGACATATGTCAAGCCCCTTGTACACTCAGGAGGAGAAAAACATGAAAGAGGGGTAGGAATGTTGATAAAGAAGGAGTTAGAAAAATACGTATGTGGATACTGGACACACAATGACAGAATGATGTTACTAAAGATGAGAGCAAAGCCATTCGACATATCAATCTTACAAACTTATGCACCAACTAAAGATCACAGCGAGGAAGAAATAGAAGAATACTATGAAGAGCTACAACACACACTTAAACCAGTGAAATCTACAGATGCCTGATAGTAATGGCTGATATGAATGCAAAAGTAGGAAAAGAAAAATACAAGAATATAGTAGGACAGTATGGATTAGGGACAAGAAATGATAGAGGAGACAGACTTATCCAGTTCTGTGAAGAAAACCAGCTGGTCATATGTAACACCTTTTTTGAACACCACCCAAGGAAATTATACACATGGAAAAGCCCAGGAGATGTAACAAGAAATCAGATTGACTATATCATGATAAAACATAGATTTAAGAACAGTGTCATAAGTGCAAAGACACATCCTGGCGCCGACATAAATTCAGATCACAATCCAGTTGTCATCAAAGTAAATATAAAGCTGAAAAGAGCAGGAAACGGAAGACAGGAGGAACCCCAGATAGAAATATCAGCGCTGAAACAACCAGATATAAAACAGAAATATTTAATCGACGTCAAAAATAAATATCAACAGTTATTGACAGAAAGCAGGGAGCAGTATCGAAGGGAAAACCCAGAAGAAAAAGTAACCGCAAAATGGGAATGCTTAGAAACAAGCATACAATCAGCAAATGCAAATTTACCTAAAAAGGAGTCTAAGAAAAATCAAATTTGGATGACAGATGACATCTTGAATAAAATGGCAGAAAGAAAGAAAGCAAAAAACACTCCAGAATATAAAACAATAGACAATGAAATACGTACTATGTGTAGACAAGCAAAAGAACAGTGGATAGAAACAAAATGCAAGGAAATAGAAGACTTGGAAGCAAAGCACATGACAAGAGATATGCATGAAGAAATAAAGAAATTATCAAATAGGTCGCGGTTTGCACAAGGAGGAAGCTGTATCAAGAACAAAAATGGTGTAATATTACTTGATGAGAAAGACATATCAAACAGATGGGCAGAATACGTAAAAGAACTATTTGAGGACAACAGAGGTAAAAAACCATCACCAGATTCTAATGAAGGCCCAAACATTCTCAGATCAGAAGTAGAGAATGCCATACATATGATACAAACAGGAAAATCAGCAGGCATGGATAACATAAACATTGAAATGATAGAAGCTCTGGAGAGCTTTGGTATAGATACAATCACAGATCTATGCAACGATATATACAATACAGGATATATACCACACGACATGAAGACTTCAGTTTTTATAACATTGCCCAAAAAACCAAATGCAACAGAATGTTCAGACTTCAGAACAATCAGCCTGATGAGTCATGCAATTAAGATACTGCTCAAAATCATACAGGAAAGAATAAAAAGTAAGGTAGACAGCGAAATCCAAGAAGAACAGTTTGGTTTTAGACGGAACAGTGGAACAAGAGTGTAGTGACTTCTAAATACAATATCTAAATTAGTATATAACAATATAGGGCATAAAGGCAAAGATAAGAAAGTACAAAAGAATTTTCTGCTACAACGGTTGGTATCGCCTACGCCTTCAGATTATTATTTGCTAGCGAATAGCCGAACAAAACGGTACCCAATTTTTCAAGTTCGTCCTTGACATAAACAACCACTTTTTCTAGTTCTAAGAAAATATTTGCCTAAAATGCATTGTGGAACGAGGAGGGGCAAGGATAGATGAAATGCTAATTCGTTTCGCATTGATTTTAAACTAAAAGCCAACCCTAGCACAGCAGCAAGCCTTGCCTTAGGGGTTTCCCCAAATACAATGAAAAAGTTAGAATTGTGGATACTACGTCATGGAAACATGTTAAGCTCTTATTATGAATGACCTAAGCTCTCGTTTTTTTTTTTTTTTTTTCGTACGCCCGCTAATACTCGAGGCAAAATCTCAGGTTATTATTAATGTCTAACCTGACATTGATTTTACGTGAGTATCCCTTTTTCTTGTACAGAGACAGGTGTCCCTCGCCATTCAGGCAAATACTCTCCGATTTCGGAGGTACCCATTAGAGCTGGGTCGGCTCAGGAGCCGCCAATCCCTGGTCGACGACACTCCTTCAAATGTTCTCGCCAGGTCTCGAGTTAATCCAGTCCAAATCCCGGTCGACGAAAAATCCTCAAATGCCGTCGCCCGGTTTTGATCCTGAATCACCCGGTCGCCAGAGCGGTGTGGTAACCACTACACTAGCGCGGCTCCCCAAGCTCTCGTAATTATCTCGTAAGTACATGAGAAAAGAAGTGAACAGGAGGTAGTTTAAAAATAAACAACCAACATAGAAAAAAGATAGAATTTTGAACCAAACCACATAGCCCCTTAAAAATCGTAGATTCGTGTACCTGAAGACTTGCTGACCAAGAATATGTTATTAGTTATATAAATAGTCCCTTAACTAATTAAATATTGATAAAACAATACATAGAGATCAGAGATACTGTCAGGTCAAGTCATATCTGCTTAGATTGGATCGCATATTTTTTGGGAAAAAAGTAGGTGACAGATAGGCTAGGATGGTACAGTGAATCTGATTGGGTGACATTTGAAGTGAGACGAAATATTATTGGCTGACCTTTGAATAAACATAAATAACCCAGTAACGTAGGAAAAGTTTGAATGATATTTTTTGAAAAGACTGTTTACACTGTAAAATTAATAGAGATTGGCTAACTGAATCGATATTGTCAGAATAAGCGTTAGGGGGATGCCATTTCCAGAAAATTTTCAACAGTGATAGATGAGAACAGGCTGTGCTTTAAAATACAAGTTCTAAGCAGCCTGGGCAATAAATCAGATCGAAACTGTGTCAGTCATCGTCTCTGTGTATATTTCATTGAAAATTGTGGTAAGATTGACATTTATTAACATGTATTTTATATAAAAATTGAATGTGAATAATAATATATGTCTGGACATGAGTGGGTCTATAGCGAACATGAGGCAAAGCCTAAAGATTGATCCACCATGTGATAGACTGTCAGAGAGGTGTAAAAATACAAGAATATGTATGATTGTCATAAAGGAGCATAACACCTATCCTATTATATGGAAGAGATTACAGCTGGAATTGCAGTGGCGTTGTAACTATTAGGGAAAGGAATACTGGTGTACATTGTCACATCAAAAGAAAATGGTGGCATAGGTTTGTATAAGGGTATGATCCTTTTGTTTGTTTGTAATGTACATGTCCTTAACTGTGGACTATTAGTGTATGCTAGATTTTACGAAGGATGCATACCTTCACATTTCAGAGGTCCTGGGTACTGACGTTAATGTGGTACCAAACGCTTGAAAACTGAATGATTCAGGCATCTGCCTGTTTACTGCGAGCCCATGCTAGTGGCCATTGCCTATCAAACAGGGAACAGATTGTCAAGCGAGCAGAGGAAAGGTTCAACATATACTCTACTGCCCAGTTAAGTTCTCGTTCGGCACCTGAAAGCTCAAACTACAGAACTTTAAAAGAACTATCTAATGACAGTGAATAAAATTGGGACAAATATTTAATAGTTCCACAAGTGACAAAATAGAAAGAAACATTTCTAAAAGGACATGATTCACAACAACAAACTAGTGGTACGACCAGTATTACCTTAAAGTAGGAGAACACTACAGACGTATATTAGAAAAATATTTTATGCATGAACAGAGGATCTATTGTGCTATTTGACTGATGTAAATGATTATTTTGATTTCACTTTTAAATTGTCAATCCTGATTCCAAATAAATTTGAATCAGGATAATAAAATTGTAAAAAATTATCTTTACACAAAATGCAACCACAGTCTTAAATAAGATAGCCTTTTAGAGTGTCGTTTGTATGTTATTGTGGTAGTACGGTGTGCTGTTGTGAATAATAAACTATTTGTTTGTATGTTTGTTGATTTTTGTACATTACACTCTACATTCATAACCCTAGACACAACACGAAGTCATTTAATAATAATAATATAAATACATTTTGATTGAGATAAAAAAGGTGGTAGCTAAAAGGTACCCTTAAAAGTTCTCAATACTATTGGGTAAATTCAGGGACCTTCATAGCTAATCTCATTTATTAACATATTAATACCTAATAACAAATTCATAACATCAAATCCACCACAAAGAGAGGCAATATTTTGCCTAAGAATATTAGCAGAAAAATATACAGAGGTCCAAAAAAGTATGTACATGTGCTTCATTGACTATAAGAAGGCTTTTGACAGAGTCCATCTTGAGAAAATAATTGAATGCCTTGAAGACATAGGTATTGATGGCAAAGATATAAGAATACTCAGTAATCTTTATTGGGAGCAAACTGCCACAGTAAGATCTGGAAGGAATTATTCATCATACATAGACATAAAAAGAGGTGTCAGACAAGGTTGTGTGCTGTCCCCCTGCCTATTTAATTTATACACCGAAAAAATTTTCAATCAGATACAGGAAATACCAGGACTGAACATCAGTGGAAGGTCAATAAACAACCTTAGATATGCAGATGATACGGTGTTGATAGCTGAAAGCGAACAGGAATTACAAGAACTAGTGAAGCAAGTGAACAGTATAAGTCATGAATATGGACTCGACATTAATATTGAGAAAACAAAAACTATGATAATTAGCAAAACAAACGATAAACCCACATTAAAGATAAGCGTAAATGGGAAAATCCTGGAACAAGTCAAAAGCTACGTATATCTTGGTCATATAATAACAGAAGATGGCAGATGTGAAACAGAAATCAAGAAGAGAATAGGAATGGCCAGAGCTACATTCAACAACATGAAACAAATACTGACATCTAAACAGTTATCTTACAAATTAAAACTGAGAATCATAAAGTGTTATATATATTCTGCATTTCTATATGGTGCTGAAACATGGACGATGAATAAGCATTTGGAAGAAAGAATTGAGGCTCTTGAATGTGGATATATAGAAGAATGGGGCGTATCTCATGGAAAGATATGACAACAAATAAAGAGGTCCTAGAAAATCTAGGTATGAAAAGAGAACTAATGAGGGAAATCAAGGTTTTGCAGCTAAAATACTTTGGCCACATAAAAAGGCATAACACCTTGCAGAAGACCATAACAGAGGGGAGAGCTGACGGCAAACGCGCAAGGGGAAGACAGCGCTGTAAGTGGGAAGATAACATCAAGAGATGGACAGGAAAGAGTCTATCAGAGTGCACCACCAAGACAAGAGACAGAAGACGTTGGAGATCCATTACAGCCAACCTTCTTTGTGGAGATGGCAACTGATGATGATGATGATGATAATATATATATATATATATATATATATATATATATATATATATGCTCTTAATACTTTTTGTCCGGTTTTATAAATTCAGAATCAAACTCTATTCTTTTCTGTGGCAAGGTCCGAGCTGTCTACGTTGACGTTTTCAGGAATGCAGTGCCGTATGTCAAACGTTTTTCTACTTTATATCGTAAGTTCTCTGCCCACGCTTCCACCTGGCGTTTTCTGATAAACTCCCATCCAACGCGGTTGTTTATTGGCGCCTCAAATGCCAGCCAGTACATTCAAAGTTCATATTATGAACACTTTTTCTCATGCAGTATTCTGTATGACTCACGCGTTTGAAAATTTCAAACAGTGATCCTCCGTATATGGAGTTGCTTCATCCGACAATTCTTGGTAATGTTTACGTTACAACTTCTTGGATTTTTTTCATGATCATAACCAGGTTGTCCGGAAGTTTCCTTACATCATTCGTCCTGCTCGCTCTTCCAGATGTCTTCCAAAATTGCGTGTATCTATAATCACCTAACCCTGCCATCGAGTCGGAAGTAATTATGCAATCTTAAGCAAACACTTCACGCTCGCATTTATCTGGAGTCAATGTGGAATTATCACATTTTAGGGACTCAATTACTCTCTCAGGGATGGGCAATACGCTTGTCTAGCCCTGTCATACGTTAATTACTGATTGTCTTACTGAAACATCTGTAACCAAGAATGAAAATCCCACCAGCTTTTCGGGAAAATACGGAGAAGGCGCGCATTACACTGTGAAAACTAAAGTGACCAGCCATTACAAGAACGCGCGTTATGTGCTAACTTTTAATGGTCCATTTTCGGGAAAATTTGGAAACTACGCACTGCACCGTGATAGATAATTTGAATACCCACGAAAAGAGCCCGCAGACTTCATTTTGTTCATTGTGCATTGACCATAAGTCATGGTAATTTTGACTACAAAGATCCAAAGAAGTTGAAATGGCCTGGAGAGGAATGCAATGACCAAAGGAGAATTAGACCCGTCATCAGGACATGCAGCAGAAAGAATACGGCATAATTATTTTGTCCCGCTTCATATTTTGGCGGGTTACTTGCTTGTTAATAAATATACTTCATCGTTGGTTATTCGCATAATTTATTTGCATCAGCGTGTTGTAAATGCTCCTTAACCAAATTTGAAAATGCATCTTTGAAGTTTACTAATTGTTATCTTAAACTCAGTTTGCTTCTATAGCTTTCCAAATATCTTTCGAAGACGTTTAATACAGTTCACAAAAAACAGCTGATAATATATCAAAGGAGTAATGATAAAAACCCTAGAATAATTAGCAATCTATAATGAAAATAAGCAGCTAGAGAATATTTTGACAACGATTGCTTACCAGCCGCCATGTTCCCTACGGTGCCACCTGTGGGCGAAAAGAAGCTCTCACAACAAGCAGAAGAGAAAAGAACACGTCTAAAGGAACACCAAGCAAAAAAGCTGCTAAGGGCTATCACTTCAGGGGCGCATCGTTCCCATAGTCAGTTATGACTGAGGGGGCTAGTACTCTACAAGGTATTTTGACAAGGGATTGCTTACCAACCGCCAGTACAAAAGAATAAGTAAACATAGAAAGTGCATTGTTGCCTTGTTGACAACCCAACATTCTCTTCCAAGAAGATTAGATCAGTATTCTCAGTTAAATACAAATTCATCATCACCAACATAATCACCATCATCATCTTCATACATCGTAATCATTACCACATCAGTCTACTTTAACCCTTCGAGGAACACAGACCTTTAAAACCTTTAGCACGCTGCATAAAAATTCAGAAAACTTGCCCAACCACTGCATTCTTTTTCACAACCCCCCATTTTTATAGTGGGTGACTTGTAAATTCTATAGTTTTTTTTTTGTTTTTTGGTCAATTGCTCTAATTTTTAGACTGTATAGAAATAAATGAATGATGAATCTGATGATATAAAATTTGTTTGTGTACATGTTAGATGTGATAGGAAGAAAGGAAAGGAAAGATGAAAAAAACGAAAAAAAAAATTTAAAAAATTTAAAAAAAATTTTTTTTTAATTTTAAAATTAAAAAAAAATGACCAACAAACGAAGAGTCCATATCCCTTGCATCTCAATGAAAGTCATTTGACCAATAGACCAATACAAATCAAATGACGATCTTTTCGTTACACCCATCATCAGTAGCAAAGCGACAAACGCCCTAGCCAGCAGTGACATTCGGCCGTAATCCTAAAGCTTTCCAATATTCCTAATCCTAACCCCGAAAATTATACATACTAGAAATGCCATTTTACTTTCGTTTCCATCTCAGCCATCAAACATATTCTGAGAACCGATATCAGCACTTATAAAGACAAAAATCTCATCCCCACCGCATGGCGTCAGAATCCAATAAAATTAGAGCGAAAATGGCCGCATGTTGATGCCGATTCATTTCGATTAAAAAAATTTACAAAAAATTAATGCGGATACACCCATCACTTTTTTAAGATCGGAAACGGAAGCTAACTCTCTTGCAAATAACATTAGAACTTAACATCCGGGGCTGAAATCACGTGTACACAAGTCCTAATGCTAGAAACGATGATAGCCGCAAGGCGCCACATGGCGCCTCCAGCGTGGAGAACATAGGTTTCGTTCGGTGCAATGTGACGCCCGCATCCTCCTGTCCAATGCTATCAGCTCAAGGTCTTTCCACGTATTATCTATTCCTTTCATTTATGTCTCCAGTTCTCTTCTCCGCATGTTTTTCAGCCTCCCTTTACCTCTCTTGTGGATGGCACAGGACAGGAAGACTTGGCATGTGTTTGTTGAAGGCCTATGCTCCTCGGGGAGCTAAAGGGTATTGATTTACCTTTCATGCCCTGGGGATTTCAGAACAAGGACTTCCTTGTAATGATACCAAACGGTTGTCGCAATACATGTCTGGTTCTTGTCACAATTCCATTTATATGATTCCAATCCTTGTATTCTAAACAAGCACCCATTTATGACAGTCTGTAACTTCTCGGTTTCTGTTTTTGTTGCTCTCTATATTTCAGAGCAATACAATAAGACTTGACTTGACACTTGACTTAACACTTGACTTGACATTTGACTTGACACTTGACTTGACATTTGATTTGAAGATTCCGTCGAATTTTGTTTCGAACTTGATTTCTTTTTATTCCCCTATCTTTCCCTCTTGTGTCCGATTCGGGATTCGCTTCTGATGTTATTCTGGAGCCCTTGTTAGTAACTGTTCTTTATTTGTGAGAGCAGACAATGCGGTAGCGAGAAGGCTACGGCAACGATATTACACCAAGCCAGTTGACGACAGTGGTCTATCGTTCGATCCCCAGATGAGGTGGAATTTTTTTAGGCCGCAAACGACTCCTGGGTCGACCCAGCCCCAACTGGGTACCAGGGCGACTCTGGGAAGGTTAAGGCGGCCGGCGTGATGTTGATGTTGACCACGTCACCCCTAGTGTGCCGATGATCGAGAAAATATGGGCCTAACACCATATTCCCAATATGCCTCAATGGGCGTGTAACGGGATCCTTTACCTCCCTCCCAGTTGACGACAACAACACAGCGTATAGACCCACGTCAACAAGGCATACCAAAGTCATCATTTTAAACATGCAACAGTCATTCACGTCACACATGCCACGCCCAGTCACATTGCATAGATAAATATTGTTTTGTTGTTTTTTTTTTTTTCATTTTAATTTGCAAAAGCCTACTTTGTTAACACACAATCAAAGGAAATAATTACATTACTAATAAAAATATATTCATTTGACAGCATTAGGATTATCGTAATACACACAATCTACCTCGTATATGAATATAGCAATGGTTTTTTGTACTAAGTGAATTACCAGGTCAGTTTAATCTGCGATCATGATTTTGTACATTAGGCAGTATAACTTTATTCTACGTGTAAACTTAAAAAAAGATATTCCAATCACCGAAGCTGCGTGATATAAAATCTACTTGTATGGAAAATCTCGCAGCAGTGATGCTGCATGGCCCACAACTGATATTTAACCTAATTTTATGACAGGTCAAAGTATTACGCACCAATAACCGTACACATAAAAAAATGTAGGCGTCTTCCACATATGACGTCACGCAGTGACGGGGAGAGGGACCAAAGTGTGACGATAGGGGTATGGGGGGGGAAGAGGAAATAATTTGTGACGTCACACACAAGTGAGGATCGATTGTTTCATAAATGGTGTCGGAACAAAATAAATTTCTATAAACGTTTTTCTCATTGTCTACTTTTATCCACAATAATTAACAACTCCCTCGTGGACGACTTATATTAATATCATAATCTCAGCTGACATATCAGATAACTGATATAACCTTCAGCAGGTTAACATTGTTTTAGCTTATATATTTCTTTCTTTTTTTTTAAATATAATATAACACACCTTAAAAAACAAAACGCAGAATAAATAAGCTGTACTGTTGATTAAAAGTAGATTTACAAAAACATAAAAGCAATAACAAGTCATCACTATCCCGACAACAGCCCGATGCGATCAAAGACAAAAAACACTATTTTACTTAAAACTTTTTATTTTATTTGCACTAATGAACTAATTTGCATTCGATCATCACACTCTTTCTTTACGGAATTACACAAAAAACAAATAAAAAAAAATTGTGGAAAAGGGGGAGGGGTGTGTGTGTATGCGTTATGATGTATTTCCGTAGATTACTTACTTACTGACTTACTTACTTAGTCACCCTTCTTCTACGTAGAGGTGTTGAGGTTTGGATAAGGAAACGCCATACTATCTTATCGGCTGTCTTCCTTCTGGCCTGGTTCCAATCTAGTCCTCGGTCCTTCAGAGATTGTATAATGGTGTCCTCCTAGCGGAGTCTGGGTCGTCCTGGAGGTCTGGATCCCTGGCTCTTTGTTTCCCGTACTTGTAGTGATAACCAATCTTCTTCCATTCTGCAGACAGGGCCAAACCATCTTAGTTGGGACTGTTCTACAGTCTGCAGTGGCTGGATTTTGAGACCTTGCCATATCGTATGGTTGCCGACCATATCTCTTCTTGTCACGTCAGTCACCTTCCGTAGGTTACTATCCTTACTTTAATATTTGACGCCAGTTCTATTCTTGTCCTTACCCCATGTTAAACTGTCCTTACCCCATGTTAAACTGTCCTTACCCCATGTTAAACTGTCCTTACCCCATGTTAAACTGCCCTTACCCATGTTAAACTGCCCTTACCCAATGTTAAACCGTCCTTACCCCATGTTAAACCGTCCTTACCCCATGTTAAACCGTCCTTACCCCATGTTAAACTGTCCTTACCCCATGTAAACTGTCCTTACCCCATGTTAAACTGCCCTTACCCCATGTTAAACTGCCCTTACCCCATGTTAAACTGTCCTTACCCCATGTTAAACTGTCCTTACCCCATGTTAAACTGTCCTTACCCCATGTTAAACCGTCCTTACCCCATGTTAAACCATCCTTACCCCATGTTAAACTGTCCTTACCCCATGTTAAACTGTCCTTACCCATGTTAAACTGTCCTTACCCCATGTTAAACTGTCCTTACCCCATGTTAAACTGTCCTTACCCCATGTTAAACTGTCCTTAATCGTTTTTCACTGCTGCTCTTCCACCTATTTTGCTATTATCACAATGTTTTCTGGTGTTACTTTTTTATATAAGGTTGAATGACTTCAAAGTGTTACAAATCTAGTTGTCTCAATGGACCCCTTCTAGGATAAAGGTCCATCTAACTCGTGGCTTTACATTAACCGCCAATTAGTGGGTCTGGTGTCACCTCCACCAATGTTGAGCCCGCTGAGCTGGGGAAGTCCTCTGGAATTGCAAGAGAGCCAAAAAACGTATCCCCAAATGCCGCAAAGGTAAAAGTAGTCCCATAGCTGATACTGTCGTAGGGGAGGGAAGTGTTAGATATTTCACTATACAACATCGAGAGGTGGGTGTGACCAGTTCCCTTTCTCGCTGACTTTTCCTTCCCTAATTCACGAGCAGAGTCAGGTACCCATTTACAGCTGGGTAGACTAGAGCGTAATGCCACCGTGTTTAGAACTCGGCACCTTTACTACCAGAGGCCAGCTTTCTATCCATTCTACCAATCGGATGCTGCAATGGTAAAGAGTGAAAACTCAAATCCCCGAGGTTCGAACAAACGAACTGTCTCAACGAACGTTGTTGTTATATTTGCTGGAGTCTCATTCCATGATGTAAGACAAATAATTTCTTTCAGGGACCGAAGACGCAGCAAAAGAGATGAATGCAGTCAGCGACTCATAGCTTGACTGCTTGCATCAGGGTCAGCGAACCAGATCTGACCAAGACCCTACTCCACCTCCAAGTGGTGGTTCTGGAAACAGGCTGCATCACTGCAGTCTGGCCAAGAGAGTAGGGATCGAAGAGGGAAGGCAAACCCGGTCCAAAACATGCCACGCTGAAGTCAGATGTGTCGGGCCGAAAGGCGCACATATCGCAGCTGCACTGTAAACGGCGACACAATGCAACCAACATCCTTTTCAGGATGAACGAGGAAGAAGAATTTCTTTCCATTATTTATATCGATCTTGATAGCGAAACCGAATTATTGATGACTTTCCGTAAGGTCTAAACAAGTCTATCCTCATGTTACACCGATCACTCCGCCAGCAACAGAGTATCAATTACAGATTTCCATTTAGGTGTCCCATCTCGTAGATATCAGGTCAATTCTTACTTTGCCTGGATTACTCCAATGGTACCTGTAATAAAATGTAAAAATACCGAATTAAATTTCTGAAATAGAATTTTTTTTTTTTTTTTGGGTTAAGAAAGAGAGTTGAAATGTGAACATTATTCCAGTGTTAACAACATGAAGTGCTAATTAGATGTTAATTATTATCAACAATGCATCACTGCTGATTGCAAACAATGTTCTACTTTCTTAACTCTAAACGTAAACAACTCTACTGATCTGACATCTATATTTATTTGTATTTGTAAGTAGTAAGCATATATACTACTCGTTAAAAGTCAAGGGCCACCTTATTATTTTCAATACACTTTTATATAAGCGCATAGAATGATTAAATGAAGGAAGTTTTTAGTAAAAATGGGTGCAATATCTTCCTCTGACAGTCCTCTATGCACGTTAAGCATAAAAACAACTCACCGACAACCATGGTGATCACGTGCAATTTGGTTTGCTGACCATAAATTCACATTTTTAATCTGTTTTTTTTTCAAACTTCCGTACAACTAAACAGGTGAAGTAATCGTGCTGATTGACATTCCACGTGCAATGGCAACTTTTCGTGAACAGAGTTCACTCTTAATTTGTTTTACAATCAGCAGACTTAGGGTAGTTTCATCACTTGCAAAAACCATGCCACCGAGAAGAAGTCTTGACACTTTACAAAGAATGAGGGCTATAGCGTGGGTTGAAAGTGGTTTATCTGTCCGTGAGGTTGCTAGACGGCTTGCAGTGTCACACTCTACTATCCAAAGAATTTTGGAGAGATACAGGCCACAGGAAGTGTGGAGGATCGCCACCGGCCAAGTCGCCCTAGCTGCACCAATAGACATGATGACCGGTACCTCTTGTTGTCAGCCCTGCGCCATCGAACAGTGACTTGTTCCACTCTAACATGTCAGCTGAGACAAACTGTAAACGTTACTGTCAGTCAAAGCACCATTCGCCGACGTTTACATGAATTTGGACTGGCTGCTCGACGTCCTGCAGTCAGAATCCCTCTTACTCCTGCTCATCGCAGAGCCCGTGTTGCTTGGTGTCGTGAGCACATCCGATGGACAAGGCAACAATGGAGTCAAGTTCTCTTCACTGATGAATCTCGCTTCACTGTGTCATTCAATGATGGCAGGATTCGAGTTTGGAGATGAAAAGGAGAGCGATTTACTGATGACACAATTCGAGAGGTGGATCGTTATGGTAGGGGTTCTGTCATTGTCTGGGGAGGCTTCTACAGACACGGTAGGACCCCACTCTACATCATCCAAGGCAACTTGACCGGCCCAAGATACCAGAACGAAATCTTGAGACCAATTGTTCAGCCTGCTCTGGAGGCCATAGGTGGTAATGCCATCCTCCAAGATGATAACGCTCGACCCCCATCGATCTCGTGTGGTGAATGTGTTTATTCAGCAACATGGGATCATCAGGATGGCGTGGCCAGCTCATTTACCTGACCTTTCTCCGATTGAGTACCTCTGGGACGTCCTTGGTCGAAGATTGTCAACAAATCACCCCTGCCAATGGATGTTGCACAGCTGACTGCATTTCTGCTTCAGGAATGGCAAGCTGTTTATCATGATACTCTTCGGAGCCTTGTGGACTCGATGCGTCTACGCTGTCTTGAATGCCTTACTGCAAACGGTGGTGATACCCGATTTTGAAATGTCTATTTGTCCAATATCTATTGTGTGACTTTTGAAAAGGTGGGTGACACACTTCACAGCTTCATTGCGTTTGAATGTGTGTTTCCATTTCTTTACGTGACATGTCAATTTAGTATTCAATAAATGCCGTTTTGACTGATACCAATTACGTTTATATCAGATTTGTTTTATAGTTTCAACCAAGGTTTTTCTAAGTGGCCCTTGACTTTTGACGAGTAGTATATATATATATATATATATATATATATATATATATATATATATATATATATATATATATATATATATATATATATATATATATATATATATATATATATATGCAAACGAAAAAGAAAAGATGTTGAAAATACCAGTACTGGTGTAAGTACAATCGTATTATTGTTTGCAAGCTGACAATAAAAGACAAAAAAGAATATATGCATATAATCAAAATCCAAGTGGCAGAGTGCTTAGAGTGCTTCCTTCTCGAGGCAAAGTTGCCGGTTTCAAAACAAGGTAACGTCAATCTCCAGTCTGCCCAGTTGTAAATGGGTACATATGTCGTAACAGTACCTACTCTGCTCTGGAGTTGAGGAGGCAAAGGGAGCAAGGAAGAAACCGATCACTCCACCTCATAAAGCGTTACCTAGTACAGTGAAGTCTCTAACACAGGGTTCCTTAATCTATAGTCCACATTGATCCCTTGAGGGTCCATGAATGGATTCAAGGGGGTGGGTGTACATATCCTGAAATGTAAACTTCTTAATTATACTTTTATGTCCTTTTTGTCAAGAAGGGGTCCATATCCGTCATCGGACAATCGAAGGAGTTGTGACGAAACCAAAATTTGTCCAATTGTTTCTTCTGTCTTTCTCCTAAAACTACGTCAATTTCCCTTACAACTTACTTCATTGTCCTATAATAGCTGCAGTTCTCACGTCATTCAATGCTATTTTCTTTATTCAAATGCGTTGCGTAACAGCGCTCCAGTTACTGATGACATACTCTGCTGTCAACGCCTTTCTGGTCGTTTTCCATGCATAGTAAGATATGTTAGACCGGAGAACAGAGACGACTTCCTGGCGACAAGATGCTGCATCATAACCGCCCAGTGCGGTTAACACTTGAGGTCAAGAGTCATAAGATGCCTCTCACATATGGCGTAATTGATAAGATCCACCGACTCAGAGACTAGGAAGCAAAGATACACCCGTTTTTATTATTCGGGCAAGTAAGGAAACAAGACATATTTATTTCCCACCATAAAGTGTCTGAACGGGGAATATTTGACGATTCTGAGTACATATGCAACAGACAGCAAAGCCCAGATAAATGACAGCCTATTTTTGAGATTAAATCTGCCACTCTGGACCAAGACATGCTTATTGGAGAATACTTTTGACATTTTGAGACCTGTCCACCAAACACGTGATGATTGGGGGAGGGAACGGGACGACCTGTTAAATATCTGGAACCTAAAGTTTCTGGCACTCAACAAAGAACCAAGACTGGTGCCCGCTCATATAGCCACGATTCACACTGTGTACCAACTGGACGAGCAACATCAAATTAGGATTCTAAGTTATTAAACTTAATGACCTCAAGCCATCAAGAACCAGAGCAGTTGTGAGTTCGTTGAAAGGGCATGTCGATAAATTTTATTATTCATAATGCCTGATTTGTATATCTAATATGTATATATAAATTGATAATAATTATTTAGATGTAGTTACAGCTGTAATTTCATTTCATTGTTACATTAATTCTTGTTCTCTGATATATGCAAGATTCTCAACTTCTAATTCAGTCGCCTAACTACTGACTGCCTTTGTATCACTTGTGCTGAACTGCAAGACAGATTTCATCCATTATGATCTACATAGATCTTTCTTTGGTCAATGTTGTACCTCTGCTCCAACTGGAGCCAGGAAGAATATAGATCTATCTCCATCAATCATTAACTTCCACTTCTATCACTGCTGCGTTCTGTGTTAATTACATATCAGCTGTTAAATCTGTCTTGAATGTACAAAATGAATGTTTATTATTGAACTATTATTGATAATTATTTAAAGGCACATTTGTCAATTTATTTGTTTGGGGAAAAGTATTTCTATATTTTCCATGATTAACCAAGCATGAATGATAGAAGCGGGGACATAACGAAAGAGTAGCTTTCGCTCGGCCTAAGTATTGATAAGCCCTCGTTGGCCAATGTAAACAATCAATAGCAGCCTGAGGCATTTTAGTAATACTGAGGTTTACATTCAGTGGCGTATCCTGGTAATGCGAGCTAGGCGTGCTGCTACTTAAAATGAATATGTACGTCTACTATTTAACTTCTTCCCCTCTTAATTTAAAAACCAACTATATTCAATTACGCAATGATAATTAGGGGTATATGTCAATTATCTCCGAAATACTAAGTAACTTACAACTTGAAACTCACTGTCACTGCAATAATCTGCATTCCCGGCAACTAACAAAAATTAATCACAAAAAACACTGGACGGACACAGCCGATTTTTACAACTCGAGAGCTGCAAGAACACCGCACGCATGTTCGTATTGTATTGACGTATCTGGCCATGACCCCGATCCACACAAACCAGTCTTCAAACGTAAAACCGAAAGGTGCAGCACGCACAGTGACGGAATTACCCGAGAAACTTCGTGCGATTGCTACCAACCAAAAAAACTGCACTATAACACGCGTCTGGGAAACTGAAACTAGATATACTCGTAGATTCTATGCGGGAAAATCCGTTATCCTGATGCGTGCGGTCCGAAAGCAGAACCTTATAAGAGAAATATTTTATAGAATAATACATTAAATTTGTATTTTCCTTCGGGCATAGGTGTGCGCAGCACGCACAGCACACATAGAGAATACGCCACTGTTTGCATTGTGAGTTGGGGAGGATAAGGAAAACGCGTGTACTGCTCGAACCTTGAGTTGCTTCATAGGCACAACGCTACCTGCTTTTGTCAGGGGCGAAAAATTATCTGATGGTCAGAAATAGAAAGGGGAGGGAAGATGAAGTTTACCTCAGCAAGAAACTTACAAAGCTTCAAATATGTGTATTTTTTCAGTCTTAATGGTGAAGACTAGAAAGTCCTTATGTTACAGTACGGCCAACACTAACGCAAGTTTACACGTTAGTATTAGAAATAAAGTCTAACAGACCGATGTACTTGAATAGGCTAGCAAGTATAAGCACTTGTCAAACTAAGATAACTCTTGGAAATTAATAGTAAGATAACTCTTAGAAATTTATAGTTAGCTCCCCCTTAATTAATAGGCGAAGCTAGGCATTGTTGACACTTGAGTGTGTACAGAAAAGCTTTGCACGGGCTGAGTACTTTTTTTATAAGAAGAGTCGAGAACTGTTTTTCGAGCGAGACACATCAGTCTTGCAGATCGGTGAGTTTTCCTTGTTAGAAGTTGAGAACTATCCCTTTCTGCAAGTGTAACCTTTTCACACGACTAAGTCAAGATATTATGTTGGAAGAATTGTATAAGGTTTGTACATCTCGATCGCTTTTATGACATTATGATAACCTAACCAAGAAGTTATATAGTGAAGTGTCAGTAGAATCCACCATTGTTTACAACTGACATGGGACAGTATTTCATTGAGGCTGTCGTTTTATACAAGGAACAATGCTTTTTTTTATTGTGAACGCTCTGACCGTCAGTAGTCAGGTTATTGAGATGTGTCCATCATATGAACCTTGTAGTCCAGTCGGACTTGTAAATAAAACTTATTATTTATAAAACCAGTGAGTCATTTGAATAAGCATTGTTGTAGTGGAAGGAATCAAGGAGAATGGATAACTTGACAGCCTGTGTGAGTATTAAGAACTTGTGTTGAATCATCTTTCATTCGGGTACTAACAGCTCTGGTGGTAACCAGTTACACTCGAGAGATCCCATAATAATCACCAATACTTCTTCAGTCACCTTACTGCCACATAAGTCAAAATAGTACCGCTCCCTATTACACTTATACAGTACCAACCAAATACGTTGAAGTACGAGACTATAGTGAACAGAGATCCTGAGTTTTCACTAGTACTTCATACTAGCGAGAGGACAGACCACAGCCGAGGCAACCCATTGAGTCAAACAACGCCAACAACAACCCCAAAAGACCAACAGATCTCCCAAAAGCTGAGTAACAAACAACATCTATTGAGGAGTGAAACATACAACCTCACAAACTTTGAAACCAAGTGATGACACTTGTCTAATGTAACGCTAAATGCGCAATAATACCAGTGCAACTATTATTCTATATAGTGGGATTCAATTTGTTTTTTCTCCTTTTGAAAATTCTATTTTATATTTGAATAACTAAACCAATCGTGTCTGCTTTAATTTGTAACTCGCCAGATGTATGGTTGTTGTCTTCAATGTGGTAATAAGTTTGATAAGATAAATTCTTCGATATTTTACCTGGAGGCTCGAGCTGAAAATAATTGTAAATGAAATAACAACTAAATCAATCAGGGAAAGGATAGAAGTGTGACTAGAATACCAATCCTCTGTCTCTGTTTAACTCAATCAAGAGAGGGACACAGATTACCTTTCTACTAAATATTCCTTTTCAGTTTCACAAAAGTAAACTCCCCTGATTGTGAGAAAAGTGTTCTTTGATGTGTCAGCAGATATCAGGCATTCTGAATAGAATAGCCCTTGATTCTCTCACGGAATATGTTGTTTTCACTCTTTCACTATCTCACTTAAATCCAGTCATCACAGGGGGCCATAGCTTTCATCAGACAGTCACAGGAGTCCATAGCTTTCATCAGCCAATCACAGGAGTCCATAGCTTTCATCAGACAATTACAGAAGTCCATAGCTTTCATCAGCCAATCACAGTAGTCCAAGGCACAAAAAAGGTTAAGAAACCCTACTCTAACACTTCATTTCCCTACGGCAGTAGCTATGGAACTACCTTTACCTTTTTAGAAGATAAGAAATCAGATAAGAAAACAGACGATAGTGACGAGACAAGCAGGTAGGTTGTATATGCAATAAGTATTTTTGTCTTACGCGTAATCATGTACCATCAGGTAATTTTCTACGGCTGGTTTGATGACGGGAATTCCTCCATAGCTGTGCAGTCCCCTACCAGTAATGACCTCAACATACCTGTTTTTTCTGCTGTAGCCACTTTCTTCGTACTCTGAAATATTTAAATAATATACCCGCATTAATATTTTACAACTGGGAAATTGTGTAACAATTAACTAATGTGTCTAGCTAGTCCTGCCGTTAACAAATTATTGAATGTTTTAACATATATATACTTTTTTACTTTGCAACCCAAGTGGAGCTTGTTCATTGAAACGGAATTTTGGGGTTCGATCCCTTCTCCACTAAGGCAGTACTCATTTTCAATTGGAGTGAGGACTGATTACATGCTTTTCAGTGGTCGGTACCTTTTTCTTTCTCTGCTATGTAGCAGATATTTGATATTGTCAAATCATTTGACACTCCTTTTTTGGTTATAATTCATCACATTTGCTTGGTGCTTCACAGCTTTGCTGAGATTAGCGCAGGTAACACCCAGATAGGCCTGGTCAGTTTTCGCATGATTTTATTTCCCCAAGCCGTGCCCAGCGATAAAATTACTCGCCCGTAGACGGAGTTTGTACGCACAAGCGACGGATTAAGAGATTACTCGTCTGGGCGACACATTTTGGACAGACATGAATGACATAATCATTTCCTGTCCATCTGTTTCAGAGGAAAGTAAGATGTTGTAATTGTAAGCATTGCAGAGAAGGCAATCGGATGTTTTATTGCGATATATATGGAGAGGTGACCTTTTGCATCACGCACATAATTTCAGGCGGAAATAATTTTGAATTACCCCACGTAAACACGTATGTTTTGAAACGATTGGCAGGCATTCGGAATGAAGGCACAACACCCCTGCCAATTGGAGCCCTGCTTAACATCGTACCAAACACATGCTGGGGAGGCGAAGGGAATATAACCTGACACGTTTTAGTTTTAAGACACTGTGAGAATCGCTTGCCAAGACGACACCAGACTGCCAGAAGTTAGAATCAGAATTCCATTTATCAGACCGGACTTTTGTTGGAGTATTTTGAAGGACTTAAACAGCCCAGGAAAATTATCATTTTAATAAGGAAAACCGGGATCTGAGGAAAATGAAAACACGGAGTCAAAGTGTGAATTTATTGTTAAAGTAACAACCTCTAAGAACACATGTAAGAGACCTATTTCAGTGCCTTTACTTCTCTGAGCAAACTATCTGTGAGCCAAGATTGGCGTAAGTTGTACATTTTACATTTTATATTTTTCATTACTAACTTGTGAACTAATATGTATATAGTGCCATGTCAATATTACTAATTTGTGAAAATTGCTAGTGGATGTTTAAGTCATTTGAGGCTAGCAACCTCAACATATAGAATGATGATTTCATGACCCAACACCGCAAGGGATGGTGACTGCTTTATTGCTAGTTTCGTAAAGAGAACAACAAAAAAACATAGGTAGTCCCAAGTTCCACATGGAGCAGGGAGGAAAAGATGAAAGAAATGATATACATTCTAACTATAATATTTACAATTACAAACCAGTGTAAATGTCTATGTAAACATATTCACTTTAAAATTAATGAAAGTTTTCAAGCTTTTCAACTAGTGTAGATGGAAATGAAAACATATTCAATTTATATTGTGAACATGTTTCAACCAGTGTAGATGTAAATGAAAACATATTCCATCTATATTGTGAAAATTTTTCAACCAGTGTAAATGTAAACAGATTCTATCTATATTATTAACCTTTTCATTTGAATGTAAAATATATATAAAGCTATTCAATTTTTGTTTACTGTCGAGCCTGGTTCTGTTTCGGTAACAATAGCTTGTTTTACGATAGTGAATTGTTAACTCACTGATCAACCCTCCGATCCAACCGACCGATTCGAGGGTTTCGAGGTCAGTTATAGGAAAATATCTACACCACTAGATACTCTGGTGTATCTTTTATTCTATAATTTAACATAACATGGTGATATCCATCGAAATATACACATTCCTGATGTTTTTCTTTCGGCGTCTAAGGTGGGACTATATAAGGAAAAGACGATGGTCATATATCGGTCATGTCCTACGAATGCAAAACAACAGAATACCACTACAGGCGCTCACTTGGGTTCCTGAGGGTAAGCGGAAAAAAGGAAGACCAAAAGAAACACTCAGAAGAACAATAATAAGAGAAGGAAGAACGTTGGGCCTAAATAATGTGCAAGAGCTAAGAGGAGTGGCGTCACAACGAACAACCTGGAGAGCACTGGTTTCTGCCTTATGCGCCGTGTTTGGCGCTTAAAGAATTTATTATTATTATTATTATTATTCAATTTAAATATAAAGAACATTTTCTCTCCAGGGATTGAGCTTAATTCTCATCGAGGGTAAAATCTGAGGTAGATGGGATGGTAAAATAGGAAGAAAGAGACACATAACTATGCGTCGGGAAACTCAATACTCAGAGGGTATTTGTTTATATTCTTTTACCATACTAGTTGGTGGTACCAGTTGAGGGTACTATCTCTGGAACAAGAAAGGAACAAGTGGCCTGTATTCGAAGCTAGATACCATCATCCGAAGGGGCTTTAAGACGAGGGACCAACTTCGTAGACACTCCCTGACACTTCTGGGAACGTGCTGCGCGCTACAAGCTTGACCAGCGACGAGCGTGATCAGCAATACAGTCTACCAAGAACCAAAACATCATAAGGAGCGGACCCGTCACTGACAGCTAAGTAACACATAAAAGCTGCCAAGTGACCTCCCTTACACACTACTATTCCATCACAACAGTGATGATAATTTTTGTGATAAATAATTGTTCATTTTTTGAAACCTTGTTAACACCTAAATGATTGTTAAATCTATTATTTGTAAATATACAAATTTAACTTCGATTTAGTCATTTTGAATGTGCTGCATGTTTGTCTCAGTCAATTTACTAAATACACTCTAAACAGAGCTATACCAGAATAAAAGGAATTCAACTGAGTAAATCAAGGTGGGTGCTTAAAGGAGCTGAAATTAATAATTGCTTAATTCTTCATAAAAGTTGGCGGATCAGTTATAAGTTAACAATTGCCCTGCCCAATGCAGCATTGTTCTTGACTTCTGAAATATCTTAAGAAAACTACTTTGAGATAGAAGCATCATTATCCTTCTATCTACAACTCTGCCGAGTGTAATCTTGTGCGAAGGTAGACACCTTTGGAGACCCAATTTAGATACTCTTGGGTTTTGGCCACTGCTGGACCACTACTGCAAAGGAGTGGAGGCTATTCCATGACGTTCATTTGTCTTCTGCAAATCTCTCCAAATATATACTAAAGCACATTAAAAACGCACCACCTGTATAGTCCAGGAACAGAGTGTAAAATGTAAATATAAGTGTTTACAAGTTTACATATTTGGAATCTTTATTCATTTTCCTAAGAATCTATGCTGGTCATTAATTTGTACATTTGATTGTTATGAAAATCATTGCATTCTCATCGAGGGTAAAATCTGAGGTAGATGGGATGGTAAAATAGGAAGAAAGAGACACAGAACTATGCGTCGGGAAACTCAATACTCAGAGGGTATGTGTTTATATTCTTTTACCAAGCTAGTTGGTGGTACCAGTTCAGGGTACTATCTCTGGAACAATCATATTGTTATCTTGCCCTTCACTTATTTATTATTGAATTCTAGACTGATATAAATGCACTGTTATTTTTCTGACAGCTTTAAATCTATGAGCATAATCACTTTACATTCAAATGAAACGGTTAATAATATAGATAGAATCTGTTTACATTTATACTGGCTGAAAAATTTTCACAATATGGATGGAATATGTTTTCATTTACATCTACACTAGTTGAAACATGTTCACAATATAAATTGAATATGTTTTCATTTCCATCTACACTAGTTGAAAAGCTTGAAAACTTTCATTAATTTTAAAGTGAATATGTTTACATAGACATTTACACTGGTTTGTAATTGTAAATATTATAGTTAGAATGTATATCATTTCTTTCATCTTTTTCTCCCTGCTCCATGTGGAACTTGGGACTACCTATGCTTTTTTGTTGTTCTCTTTACGAAACTATCAATAAAGCAGTCACCATCCCTTGCGGTGTTGGGTCATGAAATCATCATTCTATATGTTGAGGTTGCTAGCCTCAAATGACTTAAACATCCACTAGCAATTTTCACAAATTAGTAATATTGACATGGCACTATATACATATTAGTTCACAAGTTAGTAATGAAAAATATATATGGTCCCCGGAAACTGACACATGTATTTGTGTCGTAGATTTATAATAGGGGAATTAAGACATAGCTTGGTCCCTTCTGAATAGAATAGAACAGATGAGAAGCTCAGTGAGAGGTAATGTAAAGAAAATAGATTTTCACGAGTGAAAAGGTGGAAACTATTTAGAGTCTGTCCCTGAAATCGAGAAACTTCTCTCCTTCAGCTTATCTCTACAACAGAACTTAGTTTGTCAGACAGTCTACTAGAATATATATTAATATATATAACACCACTCACATACACACACATAAGTGACGACAGACGCACAGACGTGAAAACTACAATAATGGAATATGGATCTTTTAGGACAAGCTGACCGACACACGTAATTAAAGTTTATGTAAGTTTTATTTATCATAAAGAAACTTTACAACAGCAATAATATGACTATCAAATCAAATACAAGTAAACATAGGTTAATGAATTAATCAAAGAGTTAGACTCATATGTGTAATCCTCCCTCCCTCTGTTGAGACAAGATCCCATTAGCAGAGAAGTTATTAACCCCAGAAGAGTCAAAAGGTGTTTACGCTATGGTCTAGACTTTCCCTCTACAGTTAAGAACAGAGTTGATACGTTAGTCTATTCTAAGAGGAACACAGCATTAGCAAAACTTGCCCCAAAAAATGCACAGTGTGGGTGTATGAAATTTTACGATCAAAGAACCACTCATACCTGCTTTCTTTCTATCCATACAACAGTGGCCACTGACATTCGTTCTTACCTACAAACTTGATTTTTCACCTTCTGGCTCAAACTTTAGGACACACCCATACAGCACAAATCCAGTATTCTTTTAGCAAAGATTAACCCCCAACTCTGCAAAGACCGGTTAATTCCAATTCTCCGGGGGGCGTTAACTTCACTGTTTATATTATAGGATTACTGTTTATGTCACTGGAAATCAATTCAGGTAAGAGATGCCACAGGGCTTACAGTGTCAGAATCTAGAGGTTTCCAGTATTTAAGAAATTTCAGGTCGGAAACTTCTCTCAGTATAAAATTCTTGATCACACCACAAATGATAAACGTCGGAAATGTTAATGTTTGTAATTTTCCTGCCACATGGGCTGCATGTAAATGAGATTTTATTGAAAGAAAATATAATCTGGCTCGATAGCCCCAGTTACCGCATTTAGTCTTAGTGTACTTAGGTTGGACCTCTACACCTCACGGTAGAAGGGGAACGACTAAGTAAGTAAGTACTTAGGTTGGTACTCTGTCTCCTTCTGGATGCAAACACAAATGCCAGACAGGTTTACCTTGAAGACCCACGAATTTAAGTACAAAAATGTTCTTTCTTTGGTTATTGTCAGATATACATTGAAACCGCTGGTAAGTTTTAGGGTATGACCCAAATACTGTAGGGAGAAAAATGCAAATACTTAACATAATAAAGTATTATTCACAATCCGATCCTTACCCCGCATAACATAGAATATCATTCACTTCGGTTATATAACTTTAAATTATAAACTACAAGCTTAGAGCTTGTCATTATCGTTTAAAACTTCCATCAAATACATTCTAGTCATTTTTAAAAAATCAGTCATCTTGAATTAGAAATAAATACATATTTCGTCAATACTCATGATGAATCAGTGCATTTACTTAGTAGGTTAAAATATTCTCTGACTGGTTACTAGCAGTTAATAAAATTTATGTTATAGCTAGAAATATTTAGTTGTTCTGCTATCCACTGTAACACAGTAAACTTTAGAGAAATAAAATAACGAACCACAGAAAATAACTAGTAAAATATAATTGACGATTTAAAAAGATTAAATCGCTCAAACTACTAGTATAGTATTTACCTCAACACCGAACGACTAAGACTTATCTCCAACGACTACTAAGAAATTCACTTAATACAGTTATTCTAGAATCGAAGCTAGTTGTCTGGAGACATCTGTGAGGTACTGGATGAATTGAGTTCGATTGCTGTGGTATATATATATATATATATATATATATATATATATATATATATATATATATATATATATATATATATATATATATATATATAAGATGAAAGGAGATAGTTAGTTATCCCCCCGAAAACCAGGCCCTACCAGATGTTCTCACCTACGGGAAATTCTACTTTCAGTTTTCGTCTTTCTACGTAATTCAAAGCCATCTTTACTCATGAGCCGAAAACTAGGACCTACGTTCTCGCCGAAATCAGACATCGGCAATTCGCTAATCAGTGTGAGTTTTCTTCACGTCTCTGCTCGTATCCAAGCGCGCAATTTCTTTAGATCCTTCGATTTGCCGTGTTTAATTACTTTCTAGCGAGCGGGTTTTATAAGGGAGGTAATAAAAATTTGCTCGCCTTGTTTCCCAAATTACTTGATCCTATACTCGGTGTCTAACGAAAAATTACGTTTAAACTTAACGCGACCTCCTCTGTTGCTACATATTACGACGATTCTCAATCTCTGGTGTTCAAAATTAAATGAAACCGGTTCACATAGCTAATCAGGTCTGCTGGCAAACTCTCATCAAAGAAATATAGCGACCAGCATAAAATGGGTGCTAAATGAGAAAAAGAGACAGATCTATTCTGAGTAATAGGAGGTTTAAGTTAACAAAAAATACGTAGATGAAAGTTTGGTAAAAGAGAAGTGTAGATGAAGAAAATAGATAATATGAAATCTATTGTCATAATCTGTCACAATTTGCACAAACAATATACATATTCATATATTACAAACCCATGCCGGAGTTGGTGATATTATCCAATACCATAATTCCCGCCGTAAGGTACTTCGGTCTGTTGGTCTGTCACACTTTGCACACCGTCATTTGCGAACGTTTTTCTATTTTCGAGAGAGTACATTAACTTTCGAGCACAGCTAAAGGGGTGCAACTGTGTTTGAAAGTTAGACAATAATTGTATTGTTTCCCCTTATATGAACTCTCGCGAAAATAGCAAAGTGTGACTGTGTGCATTAAATCAACAGACAATCAAGATACTCTTCTGTCTAGTTTCACTCGAGAAATGGATTTGACTCATCATTTTTCTTAAAAATAACCTTAAAATGTACGTTTTTTAATTGTTTCTTTAAATTTTAATTTAAAGTATTGCAGGCTTATTATTATTTATGAAAATGATAAAATGGCTAAAAGAAAGAGGCGATCGCGTCATTCACAGCGAGCAAGCGAGACTATAGAAGAAGCAGCAATGTAATACGTGTAACAGAAACAATACACTATAATTAACAACCTGCCAATTTTGGCGGGTTGTTGCTAGTTTAGAAATATTTTCTCAGGGTTGAACTGTCAGAAAAACAATGGTTTTAATTCTAACACCGGTTAATCTAGCACTGGATATTTAAGCGCACTAGAAATTTCATTACTAATTTAGAGCACGCTGGTTTGAGTGTAACGCCCTTAACACAAATATTTTGATCTCTGTGAATATGTTAGCTCTAGCCTCTTTCTTAATGATGACATGTTAATGCTTAGGCTGATCTATTTCTCTAATCTGCTCTGAAGTGCTATCTTGAGCCTTGCTTCTGAAAAAAAAGGTATTTTGTTAAGGCCAGTTCCTTTAAACTCCTCCGGGCTTGTGCTTAGACCACACCAACGACCAGTGACAGTACAGAGTCCTGGCTGTTTCCCTCGAATATTTTGAGACGGGCTAACAAGCTCATTATTTAAGCTGTTATTGAGGCTGTTTATGACCTCTGTAGACTTCCCGTTTCCAAAAACCAGGTACGCTCTTGGCAATTTTTGTATTAGTTATTGCTATAAGTCGATACTGCTAAACGGCGATGTCGTCTGGAATATACATCTGACATCCGTACCAAACTGAATGCTCGAATAGTGTAAGAATAGATAATTCCGTGAGTGACACCTCTCGCTCACAAAAGAGTAAAGTTAATCGAGAATGATAGATGAATGAGGTCCGCCCACAATTAGAGGATTATTTTTTTTCTTTCGAGCCTAACATCCTTTGAGATTCCTGACACTGCCTGGCAAAAAGGTAGGGGAAGGAGTTAAGGTAGCACCACCAGTTTAAGAACAATGGACAAAGTATTACGGATCCTTGCTTGTGTCCCTAGTTCCACTTACCTATTGTTCTTCATGTGTCATGGCAACTGTTGTAACCTAGCTTGTCACGCCACTCCTCCTTCTTCTGGCGTTCAGTTTGTTAGTCATTCTGAATGTGCAGACCTGTCGTCTGGACGAAGACCATAGTTTTTTCCACGTCCACGTGGCAGTTCCATAGCCTCTGCCTGAGCTCAGCAACCTCTGGTCAGGTCTGGCGTCGCAGGTCATCGTGGACTGGGGAGTTTTGAAGAGTCACTCCTAAATTTACTATTTACATCATGTTTAATATTAATAATTCTGTTGTTGATACGTCGATGTCAAGCTGTCTAACCGGTCTGTCTTCTTTCTCTATTATCCTCTATTTTCTCAGCTGCCTTGTTTGCACTCACTTTCATGCTAGCCGTTCTCGTCTCATTACATGTCCAAAAAGTGATGCTTTCTCCACGTTCTAATGTAACATCACTTATGTGTCACGTCCATGGTTGTATGTTTCTTGATGATTCGCTCCCATATAGCAGGATTGGCTCTAAGTTGCATCGAAGATCTCCGTATTTCCATTTAAATGTATTTGTTGTATATGCTTTTCATTTTCTGAAATTCTGTTCTTCCTTGGGCTATTCTAGTCTTTATTTGTAAGTCGCATCTACCATTTGATGTTATTTATTAGTGTCTCGGGGAACACATAACTACGAATTTGTTTCAAGCGCATCTCGTTAACTGTTTCGATGCTGCGTAAAGGAGACTTCTTTCTTAGAGTTGATTGTTCTGTCTCCTTGGTCAAAACTAAACTTTTATTTGTATTCTCCGTCACTATGGTAGTAATCATTTCCTTAAGTCTTGTTCTCTTTTGGCAAGGAAGACTCTATTATCAGCACGTGGCAAATTGTTATATGTCCACAGTTTGAGAACCCTGGCGCAGCAAGTCTTATGAGTAAAAGGGTCACAATATTCCATGCACTCCATATAGATTCCATGGGTTGCGTGAGGTAACAAAAGCGGAACATGACCATTGCTCCCTCAGACAGTTGTAAGATGCGAATATTGTTTTACAGACGTTACCGCTGCAACAAAACAAGAAGTTTTTCAGCGTCTATTTTCTGTAAAGTAACCATATGTGACGAAATAACCTCGATCGTCATATTTTCATGTGCCATCCTTGATTTTTTTCTGAGATCTTCCTTTTTTTTCCCCACCTCTATTTGCTAATATCGATTCATTGTTTACACTTTCTTCCTTCAATCCATGTCATGTCTGGGCATAATTGGCCAACCTTTGTGAGATTAGACACTGATGGGGTAATATTGGCCTTACGTAATGATGGTCAATTTCATGTAGTGAACCAGTTGTTTATAGGAAGATAACGACAGTAAACTGAAGCTCACGGATTAAAACATAAAGCCGAGATGGCCCCGTGACTTTGTCTTATTGCTTATACGGCTATTGTTACTCCTCCCGACGTTCTGTTTAGGAAGATACATAACAAACTGAGTTTAAGACATGATCAACTCAATGACTGACAAAACCTAGGTATGTTTACCTTATAGTTGTTCGTTTGTGCATGAACGTATCGGAAAATATCAATCTGATGACAGATTAAACACACGCACTGAAGATAACGAATGGGATTTTGGAGAACGACAATTACGTAATAGTTTCCTGGCAGATTTGTTGTAAGCAATAATTGCGATAAGTTGACAATCTGAGAAGATGTTATCAGTGTTAGATCTATAAAGTGGTGAGTTGTGACATGATGAAAATCAACGGAAGAGTGACTTGAAAATTCACATCTTATGTGTCACGCAGAAATTTTCCTGAGAGGGTAGTGGGAATAGCCCTACCAAAATACGCTAGTTCATTGCTATTGGTTTGGCATTTGAGATGTTAAAATACAACATCTCTGATTGGACTTCATCTCCACGAAGCAATGTGTTGCTTAAAGTCTACACCAATATAAGATTATGGCACTGATTATTCAACTTGTCAAGAAGACAGTCAGACAAGCCAGGATAATGAATAGAATCAGGATTCTAATGTAAAGGACGGGCAACGTATTTGAGCATCTTCTGGACTTAGGCAGTAAGAAAACTCTACTTTTACTAATACGGAAAGACCTCATTTTTAGGAACCTGAAGACAAAGTCATAGTGAGATTTTATTGTAAAGTAATAGCCCAGACCACGTGTAAGAGGCATCTTAACCAAGTTGCCGAAACTATTCCACTGAGCCACAAGTAGGTATCTCCCAGTCTGGGTTGAGTTGTACATTTTCATAATTTTACATTTTGCAACATTAAAATGTAAAAATTGCTAGTGGATGTCCAAGTCCATGCAAGGCTCGCAACCTCAGCATATAAAATGATGGTGTCATGAACCACCGCTGCAAGAGCTAGTGAATGCTTGATAAGTGCAGATGTGATGAAAGGGAAATGATCTTGGGAAATACGTGTTGAGTAGAGTTAATTTTGGGTTAGAGTACTTGCTTACATATTGGTATGGATTTGTTTAAAGATATCTCCTCTTAGTTTCGTGGAAGACAGTATGTCAGATAGCAGGTGAACTCTGGTCATAATGTACTGTTTCTGAACTGGTTTTGAGTGATGTGTGAATAGCTCTCGCGGCTAGTGTCCGCAGGGATTTTTGAGAGCAGTGTTAAGAGAACAGTAGATTCTCGTGACTGTGTGAACGGGGTGTGTTCCCGTGGGTTCAGTGTGTGCAGGGTTTTTGACTGAGGTGGTCAGCCCTAAGGGGGTTTTTGGATAATGTATGCCTGCGCAGGGCTATAGAGATTTTGTAGGCCTTGATTATTATATATCTGCCGTAGATGCAGTATTTGTGCACTGATGTGAAGTATAGAGATTTTGTAGGCCTTGATTATTATATATCTGCCGTAGATGCAGTATTTGTACACTGATGTGAAATATAGAGATTTGGTAGGCCTTGATTATTATATATCTGCCGTAGATGCAGTATTTGTGCACTGATGTGAAGTATAGAGATTTTGTAGGCCTTGATTATTATATATCTGCCGTAGATGCAGTATTTGTACACTGATGTGAAGTATAGAGATTTGGTAGGCCTTGATTATTATATATCTGCCGTAGATGCAGTATTTGTACACTGATGTGAAGTATAGAGATTTGGTAGGCCTTGATTATTATATATCTGCCGTAGATGCAGTATTTGTGCACTGATGTGAAGTATAGAGATTTTGTAGGCCTTGATTATTATATATCTGCCGTAGATGCAGTATTTGTGCACTGATGTGAAGTATAGAGATTTTGTAGGCCTTGATTATTATATATCTGCCGTAGATGCAGTATTTGTGCACTGATGTGAAGTATAGAGATTTTGTAGGCCTTGATTATTATATATCTGCCGTAGATGCAGTATTTGTGCACTGATGTGAAGTATAGAGATTTTGTAGGCCTTGATTATTATATATCTGCCGTAGATGCAGTATTTGTGCACTGATGTGGAGTAGAGATTTTGTAGGCCAGGATGTGTAAGGGCCGTATGGTGTGTTAACTACATTATGAAGATTCATGTTTCGATGTAACTGTATTCGTCTAGATCTACGTGATGTTATAATTGTAATAAACCATGGTTAAAATATCATCAGACGTTACACCATTCCATGACTTGGTGTGTGCGCTACTGTGAGTGACTGTCCCAAACACACACTCACCTTCTTCACCATAATTAATTACATATAACATTTGGATTCTCCTTCACTAAAAAAGCCTTTAATTATCAGTGGTGGCCAATGTGGGGAAAAAGTATATAATTATCAGTGGTGGACCAAACCAACGGGTCGTAACACCCACATTACATTCGCGTAACAAGAGGGTAAATTAGGTCAGATTCTGGACCAGTCATTACAAGTGGGAACACTGAACTGTGTTATGTTTGGCTCTGTGTGGGCGTGGCTTAATTCAACGGTACACAGGTATCAGCTGACTGCGCATATCCATCCTCATATCTTGGCGTGTTGTAGCAACTAAACTGACTTTATCAGTTGGTTTCGATATCAAACAGCTGTTATCTGATAGCGACATTGATGCCATAATTGTTACAGTGCTTGTTCCAGTCTTTCCATATGCAGATTCAACTATAGGTGCAGTATTTTGGAGAGTTCGTCTGCACGTATACCTCAAGTGATTGCAGGGTTGCTGTGATCGGTTCCTGTCGTCTGATGCATTGTTGAGGACATACTGTACAGTGGCAGGGATTTGAAGACAAGAGTGCCTAGTCCTTGTACCTTTTCTGCAGTGGAGTGTTTTAACGTCAGAACTTTGTGATATCCAGTGTGTTGGCGGAAGGGTCAGGATTACCTTCAGTTAAGTGCTTTTGTTGTGTGTAAATGTTGCCACTTCTGTCCATGTCAACAAGCCTCAATCTGCACTATCCTATTCTATTGATAACTATTGTTGTTGTTGTCGATAATTATATCGATTAATTATAGAATGTGATGATGTACAGGGATTGATGATACAATATTTGAGATCTTAACTTGATTTGGTATAATGAAAGTTTAATTAAGACATATATGGTTGACTAAGTAAACAAGTCACAATGGATTCTGATACAGATCCGGAGGATATGAGACCTGTATTAGAGTATCTGTTTCAGGAAGGAACAGATTATCAGGGATTAAAAGGCCCAGAGCTTGAGTCACATGTTATGGACAAGTTTTTGGTCTCTGCATCGAGATCTCTAAGAGAGTTTGCTAATGAGAGATTTCAGTCAATTCCTCATGTGAGTATGGCTGAGGATCTGGCAAGGTTATTGGTTTTGGACCTTCGTCTGTTCTTGGACAATTATATTAGTATTAAACGTGATAGCATATTGAAGAGTATTCGTACGTTATTGCTCGACGGCATATATAGTGACCAGGAAGAAGAGTTAAAAGAGAAGAAGCAAATAGGAGACATAAAACAGAGTACCCTAGAGCAAAGGGAAAGTTTTATAGAATGTACTGCTGAAGTAAGTGAGTTACATGAAAAAGTCTCTAAACTTACAGATGATTTAGGCAAATCAAACTCAGAACTTGCTAGTGTTCAAGCAAGTTTGGATTCAGCATTGTTGAACATAGAGCAATTGGAAGTTCAGATGAAAGAGAAGCAAATTGAGGTTGAAAAACTTACACAGGAGACTCAACAAAAGAAAGAGACATTAGTAGAGTTGATGGTTGAGAAAGAGAAGGTTGATAGGCTTACGAATAGTCATGATATTGAGATTGAGAGGATTGATAAAGAGAGAGTGAAAGAATTAATGGTGGAGAAAGACAAATTGATTAAGATTGAAAATTTGCTAGCAGAGGAAAGCTGCAAGGTCTTAAAAGCGGAGAGTTTAAACAAGAAATTAAGTGAACAGATTGCACTTAAGGACTTTGAGATTGTAGAAGCAAGAAGAAGAATAAATGGTCTGCTTGACGTAGTCTTGAATAGCAATATGTGGTCTTCCGTCAGTGTTGACGATGATAGACAGAAAGTTTCTTATCATCAGAACACTAAAGCAAAAAGCCAGCCTTATACACTTTTTGCGGATTCTACGGTCAAGAATGGTGGACATAGATCTTTCCGTGGGAGATATAACTTCTCACGCAATACAGATGATTCCAATGATAATGATTGCTGGCGGCAGAATAACAAAGGAAAATCTACAGTAATATCCAGTCCTGTAGATAAGGAAAGAAACAGTGCTAAATCTCAAGTCAGTGTGTTAAAAACCAACAGCGTATTTATTGACAGATCTGATAAATTGGTTACAAGTAACAAACATACTACTGCTTGTTCCATGAAGGAAACAAATGTTGTGAAAAAAAATAAAGAGATTGTCAAACCTTCTAGTCATACCCAGTCAAGGCAGTGTGACTCATTTTTTAAACACATTGCCACAAGCAAAGAAAAAAATAATTTTGATAGGAGACATAACCCTAAGGTTATAAAGTACCAAGGGAGTTCATCCTACGGTAACGTTTCTTCTCCCAAAAACAAGAAAAAATGTGACAGATCTCAACATTGTGATTCTAAAAGTTTAGAAAACTATAGCAGAAGTAATTATATGAAAGTTCATCAGTCTAGTAATAATTTTTCTGCTAAAAAGTCAGTTCTATCTGATGGACATTGTTATCTGGGAAGAAGTATTAAGAATAACTATTGTAACTGGGATTTAAATCAGTACAACGGTGTTAATAGAGCAAATAACAATGCTCTCAAAAGAAATTATACAGATCGCAACCAGGTTAGCTGTGCTCCACATAAGAGCAAGATTATTATTAATCAGAGTAATAGGAACGGTAATAGGTTCTTAAATGCTTTTGCTTGTCATGCTGATAGGTTTGAGAGATCATCTCGGTCTTGTGAAGGTAGTAAATTTTTTTCAGCCTACCGCACTGACAACTGTGAATTATAGGTCAGGTTGTCCCTGGGACGTCTATGTTGTCTGCTATGTGACGAGAGTTGTTGACATCGCAGGAGGGCCACAACCTTACACCACGGAGTTCGGGTAATTGTGTAGTGAACTTTTCCGTGTTTCCTCATAATCTTACCATGGATTAAAATAGATATTTTCATTTGTATTGTCTCACAGCGAGCGACTTTGCGAGGGGAATCACCATTCTAATTTTACATTACCTGGGAGAGATGTAGATCACTGTGTACCATTTATCCATTCAAGCGAGCCTAGACAGTACGTTAACCCACCGTGTCATGATGTCACCTTGCGTGTTGATGAGATGTTCGCAAGACCTCGAAGGAATTTTTTTTTTGTTTTTTAAAGGTCCTGTTTATTTTTTGTTCTGTTTACAAACACTGAATGTTATTGTATTCTTTAGTATAGAACTTTATATGTTGTTAATGAAATATTATGTAATCTTTGTAACATTTGATTGCCATAATTATTTGTTGGTTGTTACTTATATGACTGTATTTTAATTATGCATTAAATAATTTCTATGCACAAACTTATTTACTGAGACAATGTAATAGTCATTTTCATAGATAGTCCTGAGTGTTTATTCACTACTTAAAATTTTGTTTTGTTTTTTCATCATGGATTTGATACCATGTTTAATTAACATATTTATATACAGATTATTTGAATTAATTGTTTAGTGAAAGGTAATTTTAAACATAACTTGTATGTATTATTAATGATTTTTCGTTGAAGTTAAGGACGTATTCTGAAACTTGGTTTCCATTTTTTCTCAATTATGACATTTGATAATTTAAACGATTCGATTTTTTTGTCAGCTAGAATTAACTTAAATTTCCTATTAAATTAAGTGGGTAGAATTAACAGCGACGGCTGATACTCTTGTTCATTTAAAGAATTTAAATATCTGATTATAATACATAGTTAAGATAAATAATATTACACTTATATATATATTTATAACTTCGTTTGTAGTTAACATTTTATTACCCAATGTGACGTTTCTTTGATGTATTTTTTTTTTAAAAAAAGAAGAGAAAAAAAAAACTTACACGTTTTGATGTGTGTCTATTTAAAGATAAGATTATTTTTATGTTACTCAGCTAATTTAATTGTTAGTTATTAATTATAGCTACATATTACTTAGAAATAAAAATACTATTTTTATTTAACCTAAAGAGAAGAAACATTTTTTGTATTGTAAATTTTTGGAAAATGTGTTTTGAACATTGTGATATTTATTTTTTTCTGCGCCAGCGCTAGATTGTATGTTAGGGTTACTATTATGTAGTGACATTAATTCTTTGAAAATGTGATGTTTGGATGTATTTTTTGGTTGTTAGCGCTTGACTATGCGTCAATGCGGAACTTGTGTTATCGTTAATAATTTTTTGTTTGGGTGATATTTGATGTAATTTATTTTTAGTTATGTATAAGCTTTTAATTTAGTTAAATTACTTATTATGCTGTGCTTGTCATAAGCTTTCTTTTTTGTGTTAGTATATAAATATACTTTAGCATTTTTGTATTTTACAATACGTTGTTATATTTGGATAGTTATTGTTAGGTGTTGTTACCAACTTTCTTTACATTTGCATCTTTACTGTCATCTCTCTTTGTTGACTATTCGTCATTTCTTTACATCTTTTCTGTTGTCTTTTCAGTATTGTCTGATATTTTGTTTATGCTTCCGTGTTTCATCTTTGATGTCATTCATACTTCTAGTATACTTTTTTTTCGTGTTACGCTATTTATACTTTCATTCTTTGTAGTGTTAAGTTAATTATATGACTTTAGATAATGTAATTGGTTCTTATAGTTCTATTTGTTTTACATGTATGGAATTGTTGTCTTCATTGTCATCTTATGATTCTATTTGATTCTTATCATATTCCCATTTCATATTTTGTCTTTTCTCGTATGATAATTTATTTTCTGTTTAGTTTGTACTATGTATACTTAAGTTGGGTTTTGTATTAGATTAATTTTTATTTTGGTATGCTTGAATGATTATGTTGGATGATTTAGTCGTTATCTTACATTTATTGATGATATTTTTGTAGATGTGCTATGTTCTCTTGTCATAGGTATATTTTTGTAGGTAATTGATAGAACTTCATTAATTTTTTTAAAAAATTTTTGGGAATTAATTTAAGAGGTATCTGATATAACTTCATTGACCGTTAAATTTTTGGGAGTTAATTTTCAACAAACAAAAAATGATATAATCATTTTTTTTTTCCCTGGGAGTGTGGCAAACTGATAAGTGCAGATGTGATGAAAGGGAAATGATCTTGGGAAATACGTGTTGAGTAGAGTTAATTTTGGGTTAGAGTACTTGCTTACAGATTGGTATGGATTTGTTTAAAGATATCTCCTCTTAGTTTCGTGGAAGACAGTATGTCAGATAGCAGGTGAACTCTGGTCATAATGTACTGTTTCTGAACTGGTTTTGAGTGATGTGTGAATAGCTCTCGCGGCTAGTGTCCGCAGGGATTTTTGAGAGCAGTGTTAAGAGAACAGTAGATTCTCGTGACTGTGTGAACGGGGTGTGTTCCCGTGGGTTCAGTGTGTGCAGGGTTTTTGACTGAGGTGGTCAGCCCTAAGGGGGTTTTTGGATAATGTATGCCTGCGCAGGGCTATAGAGATTTTGTAGGCCTTGATTATTATATATCTGCCGTAGATGCAGTATTTGTGCACTGATGTGAAGTATAGAGATTTTGTAGGCCTTGATTATTATATATCTGCCGTAGATGCAGTATTTGTACACTGATGTGAAGTATAGAGATTTGGTAGGCCTTGATTATTATATATCTGCCGTAGATGCAGTATTTGTGCACTGATGTGAAGTATAGAGATTTTGTAGGCCTTGATTATTATATATCTGCCGTAGATGCAGTATTTGTACACTGATGTGAAGTATAGAGATTTGGTAGGCCTTGATTATTATATATCTGCCGTAGATGCAGTATTTGTACACTGATGTGAAGTATAGAGATTTGGTAGGCCTTGATTATTATATATCTGCCGTAGATGCAGTATTTGTGCACTGATGTGAAGTATAGAGATTTTGTAGGCCTTGATTATTATATATCTGCCGTAGATGCAGTATTTGTGCACTGATGTGAAGTATAGAGATTTTGTAGGCCTTGATTATTATATATCTGCCGTAGATGCAGTATTTGTGCACTGATGTGAAGTATAGAGATTTTGTAGGTCTTGATTATTATATATCTGCCGTAGATGCAGTATTTGTGCACTGATGTGAAGTATAGAGATTTTATAGGCCTTGATTATTATATATCTGCCGTAGATGCAGTATTTGTGCACTGATGTGGAGTAGAGATTTTGTAGGCCAGGATGTGTAAGGGCCGTATGGTGTGTTAACTACATTATGAAGATTCGTGTTTCGATGTAACTGTATTCGTCTAGATCTACGTGATGTTATAATTGTAATAAACCATGGTTAAAATATCATCAGACGTTACACCATTCCATGACTTGGTGTGTGCGCTACTGTGAGTGACTGTCCCAAACACACACTCACCTTCTTCACCATAATTAATTACATATAACATTTGGATTCTCCTTCACTAAAAAAGCCTTTAATTATCAATGCTTCATGCAGGTTTCTCATAGAGAACAAAACGCAGAGATAGATCAAGTTCCATATAGGGCAGGGAGTGGATGATGACAGAAATAATGTACATAATTATTACATTAACGTTTTCAACCAGTGCATATGTATATGTTAATATGTTTTATATAAATGTAATTGGTGTGTTCCGCTCACTGGGATTAATGTTAATACTCAGAGAGGGTGAAGTTCTGAGGTAGATTGGATGGTGGAATGAAAGGGAGGGACACCTGATTTTCGTGTCAGGAGACCCAGTACTCAGGAGGGATATTTTTTCTCTCTTATTTCATGATACTAGTCGGTGGTTCCAATTAGTGATACTAGTCTGTGGAACAAGTGTGTGGTATTAGTGGCTTTCAGTCAAAACTATACACCAACATTAGACGGGTCTTGAAGACGCTGGACCATCTTCGTAATTACCCCACGATACTACGAAGGACGTGTTACAGCCACCAGACTTGACCAGTGACGAGAAGAACCAGTCTACAACTTGCAAGGAACCTATATCGGCTGGAGTAGAAGCCAAACGACACCTTCCTGGCAGCTAAGTACCCATTTAAAGCTGTCAAGTGGACTCTTAAAACAAACATTTCATACATCACCTGTGATGAATCTTTAAAGGCTAAAGTTTCGAATATCACCCCTTATTTATTTTAAACTGTTAACTACAATTGATTATTACATTTGTTATATGTATATATGAAAATGTATAGTTGATTTTAAATAATTTTTTGAGTGAACTGTACCAGTATGTCTCAGTCAGTTTAAATACATATAAACAGAGCTATTAAAGTAATATTTTACTGATTAAATCAATTGGGGGCTCATCAAATGAGCAAAAATTATCTTCTCCTCATAGAAGGCGTTGGAAGATAAAAGGTTTATTACAGCCTGGATAATTTCAGCTGTGTTCCTTGATTTCTTAAATTCCAAATAGGCTCCTTAGAATTGAAGCATCATTCTTCAATTCAGATCTCTTCCAAGAATAATCTTGAACGATAGGAAGATACTTTTGAAGACCCTCGGTAGATACACTGAATTTTGGCCACTGTTGGACCATCAGAGCAAGAGGAGTAAATCCCGTGACACCATATGAAGTGGTGACCACCATGCACCTAAAGTACCACGACAAATTAAGTGATAACGAAGATGAAGAAAACTAAGAAGCCATCTATACAGACGAATCTTAATAAGACTTAAAGATTGTGTCACAATGCTTACCTTCTATGGATTCTTCAAGAAACATCTTAAAGAAGTTCATGGCTTCCTTCAAGGTGAAATTGTGAAGATCAAAGGTTTTATAAAGTGTTGGTCCATGCTGTTTAGATGCGCTTTGTTGTAGCGCATTGTTGAATTGTTCCCACGCATATCTGGAATTTCGAATACCTGATTTTGATACTTGTACTTTTGATTTGTGCTGTTTGGGTAAACTATATTGCTGTGCACTGTTTAACTGTTCCCAAGAGTATGCGGTATTTGGTATTCCTGTACTTAATACTTGTACTTTTGATTCTTGCTGTTTGGGCATTCTATGTTGCTGTGCACTGGGGGTCTGCTCATTAGAGTACCCGGTATTTTGTATTCCTATATTTGATACCTGTACTTTTGATTTATGCTGTTTGGGTAAACTATGTTTCTGTGCACCATTTAACTGTTCCAAAGAGTACCCCGCATTTCCTACTCCTTTATTTGATACATGTACTGTTGATTCGTGCTGTTTGGGTAAACTATGTTGCTGTGCACTGTGGGGTTGTTCCCAAGAGGGCCCGGTATTTCGTGTTCCTGTATTTGATACCTCTACTCTTGATTCGTGCTGTTTAGGTAAACTATGTTGCAGTGCACTATTTAACCTAGTATTTAGTACTCCTGTTTCTGATGCATGCGTATTCGATGCATGGTTTTGGAGCAACTCATGCACATGTACTTGAATACTGTGATGCGGTACCCCAGAGTTTCTTGTATTTCTGGTTCCTGAACTAGATACTGAGCACCTCCCCGTCTGAGCCTCAACATCGAAGTCATCATAGTTATTCAATCCACTCTGTGCGCCGCCCTAAAATGGAAACGAAGAAAACCTGTCATACTATTGGTCAGTCGATGAATTAATTATTCAGTTTATTATTTTCCTTAGCACTTCTTACAGAGCATAAAGCCACTACTGGTCTCTTTTGCAAGAAACCTGCCCCTAAGCAATCACGTGCTCTTGGAAAGGTGGTTTCTGTGGCAATTTGTTTTACAAGATGGATAGTCAGCCCCGTGCACAATCTCATATTAGTCGCCTTATACGACATGCCTGAGAGAGCAGTGTTCCTATTCTTTTTGTATCTCTTCAGAGACCCCGGGAACTACATGGGACAGTCGTTAAATTAGGCTGTATAAAATTAGTTATATAAGTCTATGGTTCAGTCAGAACTAGCATGAACTGGTAAGAAAGTCATGATTTCTGTAGGTCCAAGTGTCAGTTAGTACACGCATGAACTGGTAAGAAAGTCAGGATTTCTTCAGGTCCAAGTGTCAGTCAGTACAAGCATGAACTGGTAAGAAAGTAATGATTTCTGTAGATCCAGTTGTCAGTTAGTACAAGCATGAACTGGTAAGAAAGTCAAGATTTCTGTGACAAAACGGGGTGACAACCTTGATCAGAGATGAGCGTGAGCAGAGTGAAAAGAACCAACCCATAAGAAGGAGCAGAACCGTCATTGGCTGCTAAGTTCAAATATATGCTGCCACTTGAACTTTTTGTAATATCTCACATTCCTTAAAGACTGTGATGATAACTTTTCTTGATCCATAACTATTCAAATTATTTCCAACCGTTAAAACCTTATGTGATTATTAAATTGTGTTATTTGTAATGTTACAAATTTAACTTCGATTTAATCCTTTTAAAGTTACTGTTTGTCTCAGTCAAATTACTACACACACTCTAAACAGAGCTATACTAGAATAATAGAATTCCATTGAGTAAGTCAGGGGTGGGGGCTTAAACGAGCTGAAAGTAATAAGTGCTTAAATCCTTCACAAAAGCTTCGGCAGAATTACAGAGTTAACATACTCAGCCAAAGCAGTATTGTTCTCGCTTATTCAGAATATCTTGTGAAGACTCCCTTTGTAATAGAAGTGTCATCTCCCAGATTTCTGTAAGATTAAATGTCAGTGAGTAGAAGAACAATCTACTCTGATGGACCTGATTTCTGTAGGGTAAAATGCGAGTCAGTAGAAGAACAATCTACTCTGAAGGCCCTGATTTTTGTAGGGTAAAATGCCAGTCAGTAAAAGAACAATCTACTCCGAAGATCCTGATTTCTGCAAGATCAAATTTCAGTCAGTACAAACAGATCCTGGTCTGTGTAATATAATACATTAAAATACGAAACTACACATGCACGAGTACAAGTAAATAAAGTTGAATGGCGGCAAACTGATCAAGCTTTACTGTGTGCATTGTGAAACTTATGTGTGCGTGGGAAGAGGACGTAGTAACGCTTATATACATACATAATAACATTACATAACTCCAGACCTTGGTAACTCACAAAACCAACAACCACCAAGGACGAAATCACAACCAACTCAAGCTAAACCAGGAACTTCAGCAGAACCACCAACCCTTTACACCCCTCGTTCTGGCCGTACAGTGAAACCTCCCAGCCGATACAGACAGTGACATATATGCTCACACTGAACAGTACACATACATATCCTTTCTCACATGAAACATTTTGTGTAACAGCTTTTCCCAAACGTAGTTTAACACAAGTTGATTCTTGTTATCGAGTGAACATTCTATATTGGCATTATTAGTTTTGCTGTGAGTTATCCTAAATATGTGTTATTCCTTTTCAATGGAAATGTTTGCACACATTTTTTTTAAGGGGGGGGGAGGGGGGGTGTAATATAATACATTAAAATACGAAACTACACTTGTACGAGTACAAGTAAATAAAGTTGAATGGCGGCAAACTAATCAAGCATTACTGTGTGCATTGTGAAACTTATGTGTGCGTGTGAAGAGGACGTAGTAACGCTTATATACATACATAATAACATTACAGTCTGAAGGTCCTTATTTCGGTACGGCCAAATGCCAGTCAGTAATAACATGAAGTAGTGTGAATATTCTGATTTCTGTAGGGCCAAATGTCAGTCAGAAAAAGAACATTCTACTCTGAAGCTTTTGATTTCTTTAGGACCAAATGTCGGTAAGTACAAGCGTGACCAGCTCTGAAGGTCCACGTTTCGGTCCGTACAAGCATGAACTTGGTTGAAGGTCAATATTTCTATAAGGCAAAATTTCAGTCAATACAAGCATGAACTAGTGTGAAGGTCCTGATTTCTGTAGGACCAAATGTCAGATCTGTATATGACATTTTAGCTAAGTCATAACACAGGATAAAGACGCAAATGAGGAAGATAAGATGAAATATGACATCACAGGATGGAAACAGTTCATGAGATACAGTGTAGTTGTTTAACAACATAGTACTTACATTTTGCGCAGTTTCTACTCTTTTTGTTCTCTTGTGCTTGTATATCTTGTAAAGGCAACACTGTAGAGTAGCATGGCAGAATCATTAAAGAGAGAAAAAATTAAATAAATTTGGCCTCGTATGAGTTCTACTTATTTCAGGTAATACTTTTTCTTCTTCCTCACACACTCTCAGACTTCTTACTTGAATATTTTCAAAGAAAGCATTGGTCAGCTTGAGGCTATTTGTATCTCCATAGAGTCATTCCAAGAATGGTACTGGTGACACCATACTGTATGTGCTTTCTCTGTTGCTCATAGGTTTGGCATATTTGAAGCAGATGTCTATCAGTCATTTTATCAGTGCCACATTTACACTAATCGGAAGTTCCTATATTTATCTTTTTCATGTAATATAATAAGATCTTAAGATTGAGGGAAACAAATGTCACGGAGTATAAATAAATTAGTAACATTATATGAAGCAAAGACTGCTAATCAACAATTTGGTGACCGATTTAAGTCGTCAGTTGTGGATGGACAATCTTTGTTATTATTTCTTACAATGCACAATGTTTCCATGGTAATGGTGCTTTCATTTATTGCTTATTGCCTCTATTCTGGTCGACGCAAATGTGGTGTTACAAATTTTAACACGCCCATGAACCGTTCTGAATCAAATGATCCTCTGGAACAGGCCAACAAGGAACATGATTAGACGGACCCGGGGACAAGAAAAACTCAACATATGTGTTTTAAACAGAGGAACTTGCAGCACATTGTGGGGAAAAAAATGCAGAAATGTTAACTGCGATGAAATGAAAGCGTATCGACTACTCTAACATCTACTGCTTGTAAGAGTGAAGAGTAGATGGTATGTAGATGCTGAAGACCCGAAGATGCGAAGCGATAGGCATATTCTTTGTCTCATCAACACCTGGAGTAAAATTAATCTTTCTTTTTTTTTTTTTTTTTTTTTTTTGGTAATTTATTGGCAATTACTACTGGTTAATGTTCATATTATGTTTCTTGTAGTTTTCATGTTTTCCTTATGTTATTCTGGCAGAGATAACAGTTAATATAAGATAACAGGGCATGTGAAGGAGGGGGAGAAGTAGATGTAACCTGTTCTATCTCTTTATGTTTACATTCACTTTTTTGTGAAACATATTATCACCACTGGTCTCAGTATTATTCACACGACGACATACTGATCAGAGATTCAAACATCTCTGGCTCGGATACTAATGCGAACACGTCTCTCTTTTCACACATTCAAACAATCTGTGATTGGATATTCATATATTTCTGTTCAAATACTCACAAATACAAGGACAACTTACAGAACCATTTAGGATTAGAACGGGAGTGAGACAGGGATGCTTCTTGTCTCCATTTCTTTTCTTACTAGCAGTAGATTGGGTTATAAAAACATCGACATCACATAACAGAAATATAATGTAGTGGAATCTGACTAAACAGCTTGATGATCTGGATTTTGCAGACGACTTGGCTTTTCTGTCCCATAACCGCAATCAGATGCAAGAGAAAGTGAAAATTATCGATGAGAGGTCATAACAAGTGGGCCTGAAAATACACAGGGAAAAGACAAAGATTATGAGAATAAATGCAAGAAATGATAACAAGGTTGAACTTGAAGAAACACCAATAAAGGATGTAGAATCGTACACATATCGTGGCAGTAATATAGACAAAGTTGGAAGGACAGACAATGAAATCAAAATAAGAAAACCAAAAGCAAGAGGAGCTTTCATTGCATTGGGAAACATATGGAGAACAAGAGAAATCAAGTCCAACACGAAAATAAGAATCTTCAACTCAAATGTCGTCAGTCCTATTGTATGGCTCTGAGACATGGTGTGACAGTACGGACTGTTACGTCGGATTAACACTAAGGTGCTGCCACTTAATTATAGTTAGGGTAAGAATACTTAGCAAGATTAAACACTAAGTATTTGAACGTGTCTAGTTAGTATAATAACACTAGTCACATATACTATGAGTGATTTAATTAAGGTTAAGAAATGACGTCATCGAACTTGGGGTAGAATTGCCCAGTAGTTAGGACGGAAGTGATGGTTTGAGAGAAGGGGGTTAAGTGAGTTGTTTTTAGGCACGAGACGAGCGAGACAGTGATTTTGGGGTTTGGACCATCTTGTAAGTTCGATGGCTGTGTGTTATTTCTTGGGATGACTGGTTTGTATACCACAGAAGCACATGTATTTATGAACTATTATGAAGTTGTCAGAATGTGCAGACACTAAATAAAGGTATACATTCATATTTAATCCAGCTTGAACTTATTTCCTGAACGTCAGTAGGAAGTGTCGTTTGTTTACATCAGGTAATTGAGAAAAGAATGTTACCGTATTTTCGACGATCATGCAGCCTAAAACATAAACACAGTTACGAGTCTCCAAAAGAATCACCTGGGTTATGTTCCTATTCTGTAATCACCATCTCTGGCAGTCGCCAGTAAAACAACAGATGAACATTGATAAAAGATTCCACCCCATTCTCACCCTGTCACACTAGACTTGATTTGTCACCGTGACCAAGCCCGGTCACATCTAACTTGATTTGGTGCCGTTCCCGTCCACTCCCCGGCCACATAACTTGATTTGGTGCCCGTGACAAGCTCGTAACTGTTTTTTTATGATGGATTCACCCATTCAACAGCTAGAGCATCAGGTATACTTGTTACAACAGCAAAATCAACTGCTTCAACAGCAATTGTCACAACAACAGGCAGCGAGTAAAACTTTACCTGATTCTCCGGATACTTCATCCAACACATTACAGTCCATTGCAAATACGCTCAGCTCCGTATCACAGTGCCAATTACCAAAACATTAATAACATTGTCAAGCCGTTTCACGGTGATGCTTCTCACTTTAGACAATGGCTTGTTGATATTGACAAGTTTGTGTCTTTGATCCCCTCGGCAACCGATGAGGACCGAAAGCGTGTTGCATTCTTCTCCTCCCAGTCATTGGTAACTGATTTCTTACGCCGTCGTGCACAACTTTTCCCTACAGAAACTTATGCTTCACTGAAGAAGGCAATGGTCAGTCGCTATTCGTCCATAACGGATTGTCAGCACGCGTGGACTCTTCTTCGTAGGGTACACCAGGACAGACAGGAACCTGTACAATTTTATGCAGACAGACTGTTAAACTTGGCTGAAGATGCCTTCATTGATTCGTCTTCCACATCTGCAGATATTGATCGGCAGCTTGTTGGTATTTTCATTGATGGTTTGTCATCCGACGCACTTAAGTTGCATCTGATCCGCAAGGATCCTCAGACAGTCACAGATGCAATACAACAGGCCATCACAGAGGACAACGTGAAGAAACGCTTCACCAACCGTCTTGGTCGCGAGCCTCGTCTTGAACACCAATATGATGACGAACCGATGGACGTTAGCCATTGCCGCCACACTTGGCAGCAACCTTCAAGGTCACCAATGCCTTGTAATAATGCTTCCAATTATCAGTACCAGCCTCGACGCCTTCACCATCCACCAGCGCCACAGGTCCATCAAATAGCTTCAATAATATGTTACACTTGTGGGCACAGGGGACACGTCTCGCGCAGCTGTTTTCAGCGGCTACAAAGCAGTCCACAGCCTCACAGTAATCCCGTGCCACAACCATTACATTATCAGAACAGACAGCAGCGACCACGCCAACCTTCTTGGCTTCCTACCAATCCTGTGCCCTCCCCCCAAGGTTCTCCGCGTTCCTTTTTACGTGGACAGTCCCGTCCTGCACCCCTAATGAATTAGGGAAACCCTTGGGTTGCCCAGTAGTTAAGACCATACCGGGTAACTTGAACACATCTTCACATCGGTCTTTACAGACTAAATGTTTACTTTCCTCCCCACCTTCGGTGTCTTCCTCCTCTCTTTCTTATGTCTCTCCTCCTTTTGTCACTCCGGATCCTTCATCATGTCTTATCTCCATCAACACGAAAAGCTACCGTGCTCTTGTTGATACTGGCGCAACTGTTAGCCTCATCCGTGAACAGTTGTTTCGTCAGATTCGTCGGCACGTAACATTTTTTCCTTCCTCTACTCCTTTGGCCTCCGTTACTGGCCAACCTTTACGTTCCATTGGAACTGCTATGATAAGCCTCAAGATTGGTTCTCAATCTGTTGTCCATCCATTCATTATTACAAGAGGCATGTCCCGTAACTTTATTCTCGGCCGTGACTTTCTTCTTCGTCATCACGCCCGAATCTATTTTGACTTGCGACAGATTCGAGTCAATGGTGAATACATCCCTCTTCAGAATGATATTCACATTGCATCCTTTATCCGCCTCACTGCTCCTATTACCTTAAAGCCTCACTCTTTGACTATCGCTACTGGTCGGGTCAAACGATCCGGCTATGTCTCATCTGGCCATTCTGTCATAGTGGAACCATTACCGGGTATTGACGTCATTGATGACCCCTGCATCAATGTTGTTGATGGCATTGTTCAGGTTTCCATTAAGCGTGATTTTCCCGTCATGCTGTTAAATACTTCTGGGAAGCCTGTAACTGTCAAACGTGGTACAGTGATTGCTCACTTAGCATCACATTATCTGCCTCATCGTACTTCTGTTCCTCCCTCCACAGAGTATGATAACCACCCCCCCCACTATTCCTTCCCATTTGGCTACTCACCCTCCCTCCTCACACCCCTCTACCATTGGTGCTGTTACTAATGCGCGTGTATCGTTTAGTAACTACCCTCCTCAGCGCCGTTCACTTTCCTCTCCTACCTTTACAACTCTCCCCTGTACTTCCGGTTATCGTACTTCTCCTCCTCAGCCTCTCTTCCCACAACTTTCTCCTTCTCTCTCCTCTTCCTTGAATGTGCCACCTACACGCCTTGCTCAATTAATGGAGCAAGTGACAACTGACTCCCCACATGCCAGTCGCATTTGTCAGTTCGTCAAGAATAATCATGATATCTTTGCTCTCTCAGACATGGAACTGAAGAGAACCAATACTGTAACAATGGAAATCCATACCACCACTGAAGTGCCTGTCTCACTTAAGCCGTACCACACTCCACTTAAGAATAGGGAGATCGTGGAGAAATCGATTACGGATATGTTGGCAGCAGGTATCATTGAGAGATCCCGATCCTCCTGGTCTTCCCCTATTGTAATAGTCACTAAGAAAGATGGTACTAACCGTTTCTGTTGCGATTATCGGGCTTTGAATGCCATAACCAAGGTAATTTCATACCCCCTTCCTCGGGTTGATGATATCTTGGCGACCGTTGGAAAATCTAAGTGGTTTACTACCCTAGATGCCCGTTCTGGATTCTGGTGCATTCCGATGTCACCGGAAGCCAAAGTGAAGTCCTCTTTTTGTACACATATTGGGAGTTACCAGTGGAATGTCATGCCTTTCGGCCTAAAGAGCAGCCCAGCTACGTATATGTCCCTCATGGATGAAGTACTGAAGGGCATGCAATCTTACGCCTTGGCTTATGTTGATGACATCTTGATCCACACTCCAGGAACCCTTGAGGATCATTTACTCTATGTTGAGAAAGTCTTTAACCGACTGAGGGCACATAATAGTATGCTCAAATTAAGCAAATGTGCTTTCTTACAGACCGAAGCCAGATATCTTGGCTTCATAATCAACCAAGATGGTGTCCGTCCGGATGATGCTAAAGTGCAGGCCATCCGTGATATGCCCTCTCCTACTTCTGTTCGCCACGTTCGCGGTTTCTTAGGCAGTTGTTCCTACTATAGAAAGCACATAGTCAATTTCTCTCGAGCTGCTGAGCCTCTTATTGCTCTAACAAAAAAGTATGCTCGATTCCGATGGACTGACGTCTGCCAGGATGCTTTCAATTATCTTAAGTCTTCACTTACTAAGATTCCTCGTTTGGCATATCCAGACATTAGACGTCCTATGATCTTGTATACGGACGCATCTCTTCGGGCTGTTGGTGCTTGTCTTGTCCAGGCCAACATCTCGGACTCTCCTCCGATTATTGCCGAAGTCCCAAACGAGATGCCTATTGCGTTCCTCTCTCACGCACTCAGTCGGTCTCAACAACGATGGACCGTTACTGAGAAGGAAGCTTTTGCCATACACTATGCATTGCAAAAGTTAGACTTCTATCTACGTGGTACAAAGGTTTTAATCCGTACTGACCACAAGCCTTTGCTTACTTGGTTAACCAAGACGTCTGAGCAACCCCGTAAGCTACAAACTTGGGCTCTGAATTTACAGAGTTATGATGCTACCATTGAGCATATCCCAGGAGAACATAACACTGTAGCTGACCTTCTGTCTCGGATTCCATATGATACTTGTACAGACCCCTCCTATTCTTCTAAACCGGATCCTAAGGCGTCATCAGACCTTGATGATAACGCCAAAGAAATACTTGTCATAAATGCTGACTGTCCTCCTGTCATTTCTGATCATGAAAATCTCTCTAGCTCTCCTGATGAGCTCCTCTTTCCTTCTTTCACTGCGAAGGAACAACTTCGAGATCCTGCACTCCTGCAAATTCGATCTCAGTTTCAGCGTGACCCAAAATCTGTTTCTAATTACACTATTCAGTCCTCTGATAACGTTCTTTACTGGATTAACCCTAAATGTCCAGATAAACTCCTCATCTGTCTTCCTAAACATCTTATCCCTCGTGTTCTCCATGATTTTCACGATTCTAATGGCCACATGGGGCGAGATAAAACACGAGACATTATTTCTAAACGATATTACTGGTCTTCTCTCTATAAGGACGTTGCCGAGTATGTTGACTCTTGTAGAACATGCAAGCAGCGCAACATGCGTCCTCTGCGTATCCCTACCCAAATGATGTCTCTGACACATTTTCCCATGGAATGCGTCAGCGTTGATCTCTCTGGTCCCTACCCCCTTTCTCAGTCCGGTAATACCCATGTCTTGCATTTTGTAGACCAGTACTCTGTCTGGCCCGAATGTTTTCCACTCCGTGGCTCTTCCTCTGAAGATGTTACTGAAATCTTCCTTAATTCTTTTGTGCCTCGCCACGGTTATCCTAAGACTATTCTTTCGGATAATGGGAAGCAATTTACAGGTCGCCCTTTCCATTCTACTCTTGCAGCCCTTAATATCAGACATAAGATGACCAGCTTCTATAGGCCTCAGTCAAATGGTCGCAATGAAAGAATGCATAAGACTCTTCATGACATTCTCTCCAAATTCACAGCTGATAATCCGCAGTATTGGGATGTTTATATACCCCAAGCACTTGAGGCTCTGCGTGTCAATGTGAATGATACAACTGGTTTCTCGCCATTCTACCTCTTGTATGGCAGGGAACCACGTCTACCTTTGGATAATCTCCTTACTCCTCAAAGGAAATATATGGGCGATAATCCCATTGAGATTATCCTGCGACAAAAACGTACCGCCCACCAGCAAGTTCACCATAACGCTCTCAAGGCGTTTAAGAAACGACAGCGTTTGCTTGATAAGGGCACTCGCTTGCCATCATTCCATGTTGGTGACTTAGTCTGGTTTAAAAAGAATGCCCGTAGCGATAAATTTGATCATCGCTGGCTTTCAGGGTACAAGATAGTGAAACAGACAACACCGGTTACCTTCGTGATATGGAATGAAGAGCGACACCACGAAACTAAAGCTCATGCTACCCAGTTGCGACTAGATGTGCAACGCCCCTACACTGTCCCTCCTCATGCTCTTCCGTCTGGCCGCCCCGTGCGACAGGCTACCCTCCAGTATAACCCTTCCTCCTCTTCCTCTCCCTCCATGTCTGAACTTGCATCTTGTCCTCCTTCAGACCCCATTAGTTCTGCCCCTGTCTCCTTTATCCCTCCTCCTGCTCCACTTACATCTGTTCAGCCCTATGCTTACGATGCTTCCTCATCAGAATCTGATAGTCCTCCCAGTGATGATGTTTTACACAGACTCCGGTCTAGAGTAGTCCGTCGAGCTGCTGTTCCTTCCGCCTCCTCGGTGCCCTCTCCTTCTTCCCCCTTCCATATGGTTGATCGTACCAGACGTTATCGTTCCTGTTCCACCTCCGAGGGTCCTATCCCTCTTCCTGAGCTGTACTCACGTATCCACTCCCGTGATGCTCGCTTGGCTGAGTTACCCTCCGTTACTCCAGGCCCCTCTCATGCTTCGCCTCAACATGATATTATTGTACCTCCTATTACTGCCGCAACTCCTGACCATACCTCCCTTCCTCCCTCTGTTCAACTCTCTTCTGACCCCGCTTTTCCTCCCTCTGGTTATTTTCCTCCACCTCCCTCCGACCTTGATACAGCCCCTGAGTCCGACTCTTCGGATGTTGAACCTCCTCTTCCTAGCTCTGATTGCTTTCCTCCCCCTCCCTCCGATCTTGACTCTTCACCCGATTCTGCTTCTTCTGATATTGAACCTGATGTTCTTCCTCCCCCAGCTCGTTTTCCCTCTAAACGTCGTCATTCGACCTCATCTAGCGATTCTACTCCCCTTCCTAAGCACCTTCACCAGCGGGCCGCCCATGTACGAACCCGTTTTCGTCACTCCCGTAGTCCATGCCATTGTTCCTACATCCCAACCTACACAGTACGATCCTCGCCTGTTATTGTAAGCCATTGAAAGATTGGAAGCAATGAACATTTTTGCAAAGATGTTTACAAATTGAACTGCACTTACCTCCAGATGCCGTCTCCGGTCAGGTTGACATTTCCTGCCCTGCTATTATTTTTAGCATGAAGTCGACCCTGCTTCTCGTGTCTTCCGATGCAGGTCTCCTACACAATACCCTCCTGCTGAATTGCTTGATCCTGATGCTACCGTGAAGACCAATCGTTACGCATCCTTGAACATCTGGGTTACACACTTTACGCACATTTCCAGTTCAGATAGGAAAGTCCAACAGCCATTATTCATGGAGAGCTGTTACATTTTCGTCCGCAAAAAAGACATTGCCGAATCTGCCAGTACATGAACATTTCCCTCACGACATCCTCTCGACCACTGCTGATGGAGATCCACCAACTCAGACGATCGCTGCAGTCCTGATATATTGTAGTTGATGTAGTTCCCTTTTACACGTGTTAGCGTCATTATGTCACATTATTTTGACTGATGTAATATTTGACCATCTTGTATGCACCTATGATTTTTGTTTTTTGTTTTTTTTTTGTGTTTATTTTTTTGTTGCCATGTTTCTGACGTAAGATTTTACCCAGATTTTTTTAAGGTTTACATCGTTCTGTTGTACTAAATAAAAGTGATTAACTAATGTACATCTTCACCCGCCACTAATGTTGGCATCATTCACGATTCATTATGATGATGACACCATATTGCATTATGATTGTTTGAATTTTCGGTTATTGTTACACCGACACTCATTCATGTGATTTAACTATTTGCCCATTTATGTATTCTATACCATTGTCCGTTGATTACCATGTTTCCATTCCATTCATTGTTTCCGGTTATTGTCTTCTTCTTCTTCTTCTTCTCGTTCGCTGTTGTTTAGAAATGTCTACACAAGAAGTCCGGTTTTCTGGATGTATGTTGCTGTGGTTGAAAGTTCTTCAAGACTCCCAAACAGCTTTGTGTGGATGTGCGTCTCTGTGGGCCAATGTTCAGTTCGCAATTGACTAAGCATGTGGCAGTCTTGCAGGATGTGTTCGGCTGTCTGTGCTGCCTGTCCACACGTACATAGGGGTGATGGGACCAATCTCAGTCTGTATAAGTGACTGTTCAGTCTGTTGTGTCCTGTTCTCATACGGAACAGGATCACCTGTTTTGCTCGATCAAGATATTGATAGTTGTCTCTTTGTTGATCAATTTTCCTGATGGCCTTGATAAGGGTCTTCTTTTCCTGGAATGTGATTGTTTGTTCTTTTTGTTCCTGTGTTGCTCCCTCTTTTGCTAACATATCTGCTCTCTCATTTCCTGGTATGCCACAGTGTGATGGTATCCACTGTAGCACTACCCTTCTTTTGATATTTACTTCGCATAGGACTTTGTTTAATTCTGGCAGTTTATCACTGTTGAGGGCTTGCAGAACTGACATTGCATCGGTAAGGAATACAACCTGCTGACATTGGCTTATTGTGTTATTTATTATTCCTGCAGCAATGCTTATGGCCTGTACTTCAGCAGCATAGTTTGAACAGAATATTCCAGTAGGTGAACAGGTGGATTCATTTTCTTTGTCTGGATAGACCACATAAACTCCTGCGCCTCCGTTCTTCACTGCTCTGGTTGCAGATCCATCAGTATATACTTGGATCCATGCTTCTCTGGGGTATAGTTCTTCAATCATGTCACATGCTGCTATTTTCCTTTGGAGAGTATTTAGCTCTCCCATGGGGCAGGTGGTAGTTATGGAGGTCTTAATACTGAAATTTTGATGTTGTTCCCATGGGGTTGGGAGGAGTGTGGGAGTTATTTCCTTAGTGATGTCTGGTAGTTCATCCTTGTATGTTCTAATTAGTTTTTTGGACCGATGCACAAAACTGCTTCTCTTCAACCTCCCACTGGCTAAATCTCCAAATCTAGTTTTCATTGGATGTGCGGGCATGTTCTTGTACTTTTCTGCTTGGATCAGGGTCTTAGTGTCTCGTCTGTATAATAAAGGTGGAATGCCTGTGATTTTTTCCATTTCATTTATTGGTGTGGTCTTCATGGCACCCGTGATCAACCTAAGCGCTTGATTTTGTACTTTATCTAAGGCTTGTAGGTGTGATTTGGCTGCTGTAGACCATGCTGCTGATCCGTACTCTAATATAGGTCTTATTGCACCTGTATACACTTTCTTTAATGTTGTTTCGTTAGCTCCCCAACTTGATCCAGCTATTTTCCTCAGTATGGAAAGTTTTCTTCTCGCTTTAGCCTCTGTTCTCTCGATGTGGTGCCTCCATGTCATTCTCTTATCTAATGTAATGCCCAAGTACACCGGTTCCTCATCTGTTTGGACATGTATATTTCCAAGTCGTATCTCTCCTGCTTTGTCTTTGTTGGAGAGCGTGAAAAGTGTTGTTGATGATTTTTCAGCGTTGATCTGCACCATCCATTTCTCTGCCCATGCTGCTATGTTGTCTGCTGCCCTTTGTATTCGCTTATTAGCGATAGTTAGATGTTCTTCTACACACCACACCACCAAGTCGTCAGCGTATAGGGCAGCTCTCACACCTTGTGGCAGATCGTGGATGAGGTCATTGATGAATACAAGGAACAGGGTGGGAGACAATACTGAGCCTTGAGGAACTCCATGTTTTAGGGGGATTTTCTTGCTGTTGTGACCTTCCATAGTGACTCTTGCTTTCCGATTGTGTAGGAACGACTGGATCCATTTTCTCATATTACCCTTGATTCCGTTCCTTTGCAGTTTTACTATTAACCCGTCTTTCCATACTTTGTCAAAAGCTTTTTGGAGATCTATCCATAGGGTAAAGACTTTTCTCTTTTCTTGGAAGGCATCTTCAACTATCTGTGACAGGTATGTGATTTGGTCTTCTGTGCTGCTGCACTCTCTAAACCCTGCTTGTTCTGGCACTAAAATTTTCTCGGATTCCAAGTACCATTTCATTCTTCTGTTGATCATCCTCTCCATTGTCTTACATACACAGCTTGTTAGGCTTATTGGTCTGTAGCTGGTGGCCTTCCTGTTGTCTTTTCCTTTCTTTATGATGGGACACATGAGCGCCTCTCTCCATATCTGTGGCACACTGCCTGTCATCCAACTGTAGTTGTATATTTGCAACAGTTTGCTCATTGCTGTATATCCTAGGTGTTTTAGCATTTCGTTGGTTATACCATCCGGGCCTGGTGATTTCCTGTCTTTAAGTTTCCACACGGCTGTTTTTAACTCGTCCATATTGAAAGGTTTGGACATAACGTCCGGACTGTTTCCATTAGTTCTAGTGTGGATTATTTCTTGACGAATGTCTCGTTGTCTGCGTAAATTGACGGAGATGTTACTTTCATTTCTGTAGGATTCCGCAAATATGTCTGCTGCTTGTTTGCCGGTATATAGTTTCCCTGCATCGTCTAGTGTAATGGTTTGTCGTTGAGAATTGTTATCGTCATTCAATTGTTTAGTGAGTTTCCACAACTTTCTCCCTTCCTTTTCAAGGTTTAGTTTATATGTTTTTTCCCTCCAGCTTCTCCTCTGGGCTTCTAGCTTTCCTTTAATGAATTTTGCTTTTGCCTTTTGTAGCATGATATGGTTCTGTTGGGATGGTTGTACCTCTGCAGTGTGCCTTGCTTCATTCATATCTTCATGTAGGTTTTGTAGTGTGTTGGACCAATATGGTACATAGTTCTTCCTCGCTCCTCTCGGTATTGTCTCCTTTGCTGCCTTGAGTACTCCATTATTAAAATCCCAGATGACTCTGTTAATGTCTCTGTCTAGTACCTTAATATCTTTTGTAAGCAGATTTGCTCTGTGTTGATAAATGGACCAATTTGCTTTTTTATAATTCCATCTTCCGTTGATTACCATGTTTCCATTCCATTCATTGTTTCCGGTTATTGTTACACCGGCGAAGTCATTTTTTTTTAATGAGACTTACCCATTTTGCCCATACTTTGCCACCAAGTTCTGTGGTTCTATTTCCATTTCCTCCATTCATATGTTTTTTTTTCATCACCCACTTCAGTGAAGTGTAGGGTGACAGCCATTTTGGGCATCCGCTATATTTTATGTGCACCCGCCATTTTTTTTTTTTTGGGCCAGTTTTTTTTTTTCCTTGCGACGTTAACTCGCTTGTCATGTTATTTTATGTTTTATGATTCGCACAAGTGTGAGAGATATTGATGACTATAAACCCATAAAGCGTTTTGTTAGTTCTTTGATGATTGTTAGTTACTGTTCTATTTTGCCCATATATTTTTTTTGCCACTTACTAGTACTATTTGTAGCTACCATAACCTCCATAGTTTTTTCTTCCCATGTGTCCCTCGTTTATGTTATGTCCATCAGTCCCTACCCCTTCATGATCGATTTTTGTGTGTGAAATGTTAATGGTGTTATTTCATCCATCATTCCCATCTATTGTTTATTGTAGTCCTTCTGACATGATTTATGGTGGGATACATGAATCCCAATAATTTTTTTTTAGAGTTAGTAAATTTTTTTCTAGGGAATAAAGTGTCTCCTACGGGATACACTTTAGTGGCCCCGGGCGTATGTGACAGTACGGACTGTTACGTCGGATTAACACTAAGGTGCTGCCACTTAATTATAGTTAGGGTAAGAATACTTAGCAAGATTAAACACTAAGTATTTGAACGTGTCTAGTTAGTGTAATAACACTAGTCACATATACTATGAGTGATTTAATTAAGGTTAAGAAATGACGTCATCGAACTTGGGGTAGAATTGCCCAGTAGTTAGGACGGAAGTGATGGTTTGAGAGAAGGGGGTTAAGTGAGTTGTTTTTAGGCACGAGACGAGCGAGACAGTGATTTTGGGGTTTGGACCATCTTGTAAGTTCGATGGCTGTGTGTTATTTCTTGGGATGACTGGTTTGTATACCACAGAAGCATATGTATTTATGAACTATTATGAAGTTGTCAGAATGTGCAGACACTAAATAAAGGTATACATTCATATTTAATCCAGCTTGAACTTATTTCCTGAACGTCAGTAGGAAGTGTCGTTTGTTTACATCAGGTAATTGAGAAAAGAATGTTACTATATTTTCGACGATCATGCAGCCTAAAACATAAACACAGTTACGAGTCTCCAAAAGAATCACCTGGGTTATGTTCCTATTCTGTAATCACCATCTCTGGCAGTCGCCAGTAAAACAACAGATGAACATTGATAAAAGATTCCACCCCATTCTCACCCTGTTACACTAGACTTGATTTGTCACCGTGACCAAGCCCGGTCACATCTAACTTGATTTGGTGCCGTTCCCGTCCACTCCCCGGCCACAATGGAGAGCAACAACAACCAAAAAGCTACAGACTTTTATAAACGAGTGCTTGCGTAGAATAGAAGGACTGAAATGGTGTGACAAAGTCACAAATGTGGAATTGATGACAAGAAACAGACAAGTGCCAGTGGAACAAGAATTGAGAAGAAGACGCAGGCGATGGATAGGACACACATTGAGGAAACCTGTTGATGGCATTACATGGCAGTCCTTGTTCTGGAATCCACAGGGAAAGAGAGGTAGAGGTAGACCAAAAAACACATGAGAAGAGAACTGGATACAGAAGCGAAAATGATGAGGAAAACATGGAAAGAACTTGAGCGGATGGCACAGGACAGGAAGTCTTGGCGTGTGTTTGTTGAAGGCTTATGCTCTTCGGGGAGCTAAAGGGTATTGAATGATTGACTCACAAATATGTCATCAGACGTTTACTCATCTCTTCTCAGATATTCACATATTTAAGCTCAGACATTCACACGTATATCCTCATACCCATCTTTTCTTAGATTTCACATATTTATGCTCAGACATTCACACATATATCCTCATACCCATCTTTTCTCAGATTTCACATATTTATGCTCAGACATTCACACATATATCCTCATACCCATCTTTTCTCAGATTTCATATATTTATGCTCAGACATTCACACATATATCCTCATACCCATCTTTTCTCAGATTTCACATATTTATGCTCAGACATTCACACATATATCCTCATACTATTACCCATCTTTTCTCAGATTTCACATATTTATGCTCAGATATTCACACATATATACTCATATTATTACCCATCTTTTCTCAGATTTCACATAGTTATGCTCAGACATTCACACATATATCCTCATACTATTACCCATCTTTTCTCAGATTTCACATGTTTATGTTCAGACATTCACAAATATATCTTCATACTATTACCCATCTTTTCTCAGATTTCACATATTTATGCTCAGATATTCACACATATATACTCATATTATTACCCATCTTTTCTCAGATTTCACATAGTTATGCTCTGACATTCACACATATATCTTCATACTATTACCCATCTTTTCTCATATTTCACATAGTTATGCTCAGACATTCACACATATATCCTCATACTATTACCCATCTTTTCTCAGATTTCACATGTTTATGTTCAGACATTCACAAATATATCTTCATACTATTACCCATCTTTTCTCAGATTTCACATAGTTATGCTCAGACATTCACACATATATGCTCATACTATTACCCATCTTTTCTCAGATTTCACATAGTTATGCTCAGACATTCAAACATATATCCTCATACTATTACCAATCTTTTCTCAGATTTCACATAGTTATGCTCAGACATTCACACATATATACTCATACTATTACCCATCTTTTCTCAGATTTCACATAGTTATGCTCAGACATTCACACATATATCTTCATACTATTACCCATATTTTCTCATATTTCACATAGTTATGCTCAGACATTCACACATATATCCTCATACTATTACCCATCTTTTCTCAGATTTCACATGTTTATGTTCAGACATTCACAAATATATCTTCATACTATTACCCATCTTTTCTCAGATTTCACATGTTTATGTTCCGACATTCACAAATATATCTTCATACTATTACCCATCTTTTCTCAGATTTCACATCGTTAAGCTCAGACATTCACACATATATCCTTAGACTACTATCCATCTCTTCTTTGATATTCACATATGTTCGGCTCAGATATTGAAACGCCTTTCCTCAGATATTCATGCATCTCTCTTCAGATGCTCACACAACTATCCTGCGTATTCACAAAACTATGTTCAGATGTTCATTCATCCATCCTCTGATTTGTATACCTCTTTTTCAGATATTCACTCATCTATCCTCAGTTATTTACACCTCTCCTCAGATATTCACAAATCTATCCCGAATTATTCACAGTTATCTCCTCAAATATCCATACATCTATTCTCAGATATTCACACATCTATTTTTAGATATTCACAATATATTCTCAGATATTTAAACATCTATTCTCAGTTATTCACACATCTATTCTCAGTTATTCACATACATATCCTCAGAGATTCACACATCTCTCTTCAGATATTTAATCGTTCTCTCATTTATTCACACATCTCTCCTTAAATATTCATACACCTATCCTCAGATATTCGCACATCTATTTTCAGCTATTCAGATACATTGAGTAAGTGAAATGGTCACATCCCCTCTTATATATAAAGCTGTACATAGTATAGTGAAGTCTCTTACACTTCACTCCCCTACGTCACTGTCTGTCACAGGACCATCTTTACCTTTATCTTATGAAAACATGAATGATACTTACAGCCGTTAGTGTAGCTACGACTAAAACGCAGGCCACAGGAATAAGAGCAATCATCCAATCTTCCATTTTATCTTTGCTCTGTGGAAATTTTCTGTAATAAGAAATTAATCATTATTAAATAATAATTGTACAAAGATTGCCGTAATAATGAAGGTGTGCTCTTTTGTTAAACAGTGCATTTGTAAATGGTGTCGCGAGCTAATGCTGTATGTCTATTAATAGCAGTGACGTTAATAATGTACTTAGCTGTACGTTAGTTAATACTGAATTATGTGAATGATATATTTTAATTATGCTTTCCCCTCGCGGTGAAGTTATCATGTTTCTGGATTGAACCTGTTAGCGTCACGCTTTAGTCTACCCAGCTGTAAAAAGGTACTTGACTCAGCTCTTAAGTTAAAGAAGGCAAAGGCAACGAGGAAAAGAACTGGTTGCCCTACTTCATAAAGCTAGACATATTACAGTGAAGTCTTTAACACTTTACTGCCTACGGCAGTGTCTCTTTTTTTTATTTTATTAACAATGAATTGTCTGAATGATGTACTTAAATCATGATGTATCTCTAATGATGTTGAATTATGTGAACGACTATGACTTTGATGTGATAACGATTTTTTTATCATATCACATATAACAAGCAAGAAAAGTACAGTTATCACCATTATATTCATACATAGCATATTTAACGAGGGAAGTACGGTTGACACCATGATGTTCATATCTAGCGTGTATAAAAACAGAAGTTATAGTTTTCAATATATTGTTTATATATAGCACATATTACAAGAGACATACCGTTGTCATGATGATGATGTTAATGTATAGCACATATAACAAGAGACGTACAGTTGTTGTTATGGTGATGTTTTACATATAGCACATATTACAAGAGAAATACAGCTGTCATGATTGTGGCAGAATAGTCCGTTCTCTTTTCCTAGCATTCATGTTTATCGCCGACATTAAAGCTCTACGTCTCAGTTTCTGTACTTAATTATTGTTTACAATTCCTTCCCTCAATTCTTGTCATGTCGGGACTTCAGCGACCATCTTTTGCTGATTATGTTAATCAATCACTTTCGTTTGAACATGAATCTGTAGAGAGAAATGTGTTTTACTAATGAGTAACACACTTTCCTATCGGACCGTGGAGGGGAGCGACAGGATTAGTGAGTAAACAACATTTGGATGACCACAGTCGATTATCTCTGATAACAGCTCTGTCTACCCAGTTTGTTAAATGTTGGCTAAAACCGGGTAAATGACATAACCATTTCCGGACAAGACGGGTTGGAGAATAATTATCCATCTTGAAAAGAGACTACCTGTTAAAAATTATGAAGTTGTGAGTGTAAACATGATTGATAATAGACGGAAGCTGACATACCATATATGTTGACTGTAAACAACACATTTTTTTGCGTTTGTTACGCAGGAATTTTCGTCCCATATATATACATCTTGCATGCTATTGTCTTGGAATTTGAGATGTTAAAATCCAACATTTCTTACTGGAGCCTTGTCATATAGTAGCAATCTGGATGTGGGCTGACTGTTGCCTTATAATTTAGCGCCTCATGAGTTTACCGCACTGTGAACTTCAACTCGTCAAGAAGAAAGTAAGACAAGCCAGAGTAAGGAATAGGATCAGGATACCACTTTAAAGGACCGGACAACGTGTTTCAGCATCTTGTGGATTTACACAACGGCAACTCTACCTTTATTAATACGGAAAGCCCGGAATCCTAGGAACCTGAACACTAAGTCATAGTGGGAGTCTATTGTAAAGTAACACCCCAGACCATGTATGTGGCATCTTAATCAAGTTGCCTTTAACTATTTCTCTGAATCAAAGATATTTTTGGGGTGAGTTGTACATTTTATAATTCTATATTTAGCATTTATTAACATGTGAAAATTGCTAGTGGATGTCCAAGTCATACAAGGCTGGCAATCTCGTGATATAGAATGATGATTTCATGAACTCCCACTGCAAGAGCTGATGACTGCCTTATGCGGGTTCCTTTTATGACGATTATGAACATATATAGCACATATATCAAGACAAGTACAATGAAGATGAATTTGTACATGTATCTTCTTCAAGTACCATGCCTGGTGGCATAGGAGATTATGTCTCCCCACAACTTCCTGTCTCCAGTACTGTTTATCAATTCTGTTGTTGACTCCATTCCATGCCACGATGTCAAATCGTCCAGTGTCTTCTGTCTTTGTCATCCTCTATCTCATTTCCCTTCTATCTTTCTTGTTGTCACGATATACTCTAGTTTTTTTCTTCTCATAACACGCCGAAAGTGAATGGACTGCTTTTTTGTAATATGACTAATAAGCTTTCTTTGCGCACTGACCTTTCAGAATCCTCGTTACTTTTCCTTAGCTATCCATGGTATTTTTAACATGCTTCTATAAAACCACATTTCTGAGGCCTCTAGAGGTTTCCCTACTTATTTACTAATTGTCCATAACTCACTACTTTATGCCAGGATTGGTTCTGTATAGCATCGAAGAACTCTCTTTCTTACTCCCTTTGACAATGAGTGTTTGCATACAATACTTGTCATTTCACGGAATACCCATTTTGTCTGGACTATTCTAATCTTCACTTCTGAGATGCATCTTTCATCCAATGTTATAAACATACCTAGGTATTTGAATCTTTTGACTTGTTTTTGACCTCTACACCTCACGGTAGAAGGGGAACGACTAAGTAAGTAAGACTTGTTTTTGAAAAGGTCCATTTACTTTGATAGTGCATTCTGGAGAGGTCATTTTCTTCGAGATGATCATAACTTTTGTAGTGAATCGTGTAAATTAATCATCATCAGCATCATCATCATCATCATCACCCTTCAGCTCCCCAGTGAGTATAGGCCTTCAACAAACAAGTCTTCATGTCCGGTGCCATAAACACAAAGTCCTTACATGTATTTTTCATCCCCTTCTTGACTGTCCCATGTGTTCTTTGGTTTTCTTCTACCTCTCTTCCTATGTGTGACAAAATTCGACCGTCCTATTTTTCTTGTCTTCACTTCTCTCCAGCCGTACATACTCGACCATCCCTTCTAAATGCACCTTTTCATTTTCTATTGTTTACGCTCTCATTGACCACGGTTATCTTGACCTATCTTATCAACCATCTCAGCTTGACCTGTTTTGCAGCCTCGTTCACGTGTTTGTTTGATTAATCGCTAACCAGGCGGATTAAGAGTCTACATTTAGCAACATTGTTATTGTTAACCCAGACTTGTAGCGGCGAAAAGGGGATAACGAACGTTTGTTTCGTGAAAATGAACCGCAAAAACTGCAACAAAACCCATGTTGCTTAGGATGTCCAATATGAATAACAGATGGATGTAAAGTTTGCTTGCACACACTGTTACTGTAAAATGTCAGTCTGTAAAGAAGTATCAGTTGTATACTGTAAACCTTCTGTAAAGTGTGGTGTGTTCTCTTTCTTCTGTAAAGCTCCACTATCAATCACTGTAGCATGTTGTTTGTGGTGCCACTACTGTATGTGTCCATGGTAGTGTACAGAGTTGTCGAGATCAGGCATGCTCCAGTCTACCCAGCTGTAAATGGGTAACTCACCCTAGTCCTAAGTTAGGGAAGGCAAAGGCAGCTGTAAACAGTAGTTTCCCTCTAAGGCTCCAGGGGAAGCAGGCCCTAAACTTGGTCACTTCAACCGACGCAGGATGGTGTAGATATGGGTAGAAGTGTAGAGTGTGTTTACCGCGAATGGTGTACTGTTCGTGTTCTGACCAATCTAAACACTCATTCACTTGTGTCTACAAGGCACCAATGCAGACTGCTGGAATCTTTGTTTACACAGTTTATTTGGACGCTCACACTGGGACATAACGAGTAAATCATGGGTATGTTGACATATCAATTTGCAGGCATACATAGTAGATCCTATGTCATGGCACATTCATAAATAATAGGTAGTACATCAATGGCCGCATCCCCTATCTGACTAAGCGCGTCAGTGAAGGCGGATCGGTAAGTAACTAAAGTTGCTTTATATTCACAGTTTATCGTATTGTGAAACCACGATAAGGGGTTTCTATCCAAATTGAGATCTCCTTGCCACTGTCCGAATAATAAGATACATGCCCCGTTCTTTAGACAGTGATCCAAAAAATGCGATGACAGGAATGTAACATGGCCGCCTCCCTGAGTTGTCGCTCACTCGCTCACAGGAGGATATATATATAAGCCAAAGTTAATTTGCAATACATAAGCATAATTTCATAAAGTTCCTCCATACAGATCTACCGTAATCCAGTTACCTCACGTAGACATAATTACAGTATGGAGCCTGTCATCTCCGTCGATACAAATTTGACCCTAGCGTTGCGAAGCACAAAATTCCCGCTAGGCCTAACCGACCTGAGATCATCAAAACAGGGACTGGAATTACCTGGAGTCCGAATCATACATGGTACCGTACATTAGGAAAGTCTCTAACACAACTCTAGTAGAGACACTATCTCCTATAGAAGAAAAACTACTTCGTAAATCATTTTTACTGAAGAATATACCAGCCCTGGAAAAATGCGTACCCGCCATTGTCACGGTACATCGGAACTCATCACGACTAGACAAGACAACTCCTACTTCCGCTAGAGCGGTGTAACAAGAATATAGTCCTGCCTACCCATCCAAAATATACAATATAGGACTGATTCTACTTGTACTAATAATATGTAATACATATGAATTCAGGCCATAAACATAATAAGCAAATTAATCTATTTTCTGGCCCTAAGAAATAGGTACAGACAAGGGTGTCATATCCATGCGCCGAATTAATATCAAGAACGATTACTCCTATAATCAAAAGGGTAAAACAATTATGGATTATCTAGCCTTCCCCATAGACAGCATTTTCATACACAAATGAATGAATGTCTATATCTTTTCCATATTAAATAGCCATATCGATTTTTGTAATATGTGCGTCAAAATATGCACGCAACAGATTACCACACCCCTCGGGAAAAAAAAATGGTACTTTTTTTTTTTGAAATACATCTAGGAGCAACATACAATAGGCTCACAACGCACCCATAACAATGCGCAGATGATAAGCATAAGTTTTATGACCTTAGAGAAAGTATTTCTCTAAGTATAAATATTTCCAGAGAGGTGTCACCAACGCATACTACAATATTAGCAATGACACAATTTGTACATTAGTTTATACATAAATTTCATCTAAGATATCTTAACATCATGATCATCAAAGACGAAAAAACATTGAAAAATCAGCGGTGAATAAATATCAATGAACCGCTAAGTAGTGTTACAATCAATATATGATATTACATATGTGTACACATTTCAACATAGGAACAACTGTATCAAAGTTGTATAACAGTTATGAATCATGTGGGCATCTAGACAAAATATCTGCCATCACATTTTCTGACCCACGGATAGCTCGCACCGAAAAATGAAATGGCAGTAGAGCAATCGCGTATCGCGTTGATCTCGCGCTCTTCAGATTTTTACTCTGAATAGCCGTAAGAGCTTTCTGGTCAGTTTCCACAATGAAATGCGCGCCAAGAAGAAATCTTTGCAGTTTAAGGATTGACCAAACCATAGCCAATAATTCACGGTCTAGGACCGAGTAATTCTTCTCTGCGGCATTTAATTTCCGAGAAATATACATCACAGGATGCAGAGTTCCAGAGTACTCTTGCATTAGTGCTGCTCCAATCCCGGTGGATGAAGCGTCACTACGAAGAATAAATGTCTTATCCTTAGAAGGCAATACTAGGATAGGTGAAGTAGAAAACATAGTTTTAACCTTATCCAAAGAGGATTGACATTCTTGAGTCCAATGGACTACATTAGGAGACCCTTTCTTTAGCAAGGAAGAAAGAGGTGACATAATGGAGGACAGATTCGGAATGAATCGTCCATAAAATTGTATTAGACCTAAGAGACTTCGTACTTGCTTTTTAGTCTTAGGAATAGAAATGTTAAGTATCTTACTTGTATTATGGTCTTCTGTTTTTAGGAACCCATGACCAACACGGTGTCCTAAGAAAGATATTTCGCTAAAACCAATACATGCTTTCGATGGTTTCGCTGTCAGGTTATGCTCGCGTAAGATAGACAATAGTTCATTTATCCCATTATAGTGATCGTTCCAAGTATCACTGAAAAGACAGATGTCATCAAGATACGCAATGACATCTGAGCGATGAGATAGGATTCGACGCATCATGCGTACGAATGTTGCAGGGGCGTTCATAAGACCGAAAGGCATGAAATTCCATTGGAATAGACCCCTAGGCGTCGAAAAAGCAGTAAACGGTTTGGCGTGTTCGGATAATGGAACTTGCCAATATCCCTTAGACAAATCGAGTTTAGTAAAGAAATGAGAATTCGATAGTCTCGTAAGTAGCTCTTCTAGTAAAGGCATAGGTTCAGCATCAAATTTAGTCACTTGATTCAATTTGCGATAATCCACGCAAAGACGTATGTTATTGTCTTTTTTTCGTACAATAACCATCGGCGAAGAATATGCTGATGTGGATGGTTCAATAATTTTTAACTCTATCATCTCATCCAACTCTTTCTCTACCTGTGCTTGAAAATGTATCGGGATAGGATACGGTCTGACTCTTATAGGACTATGGTCAGTAAGAATAATGTCATGTTGAATGACATCAGTTTGACCAGGAATGTCAGTAAGGACATCCTGAAATTGTTCTAACATAGTAGAAACTTGTTTCTGCTCTCCTGGAGATAATTCTGGAGAAATTGCAACATCTTTCCATGATTCATTAGAGTGAAGAGGAATCATTGGAAAAGGTAAATTTACATCCGAGAAACTCGTTTCCTCATCCTGTATTACTGACAGAGATGAGTACTGTCCATGTTGGACTGGAAAATCGTCCGTTGCCTGGAAAACAGGTTGTAAATAATCAGGACGGTCATGGAATTCCGTGAGCATGTTGATGTGGAAGGTTTTACGCTTCCCGTCAATATCGACGATATAGTCAACATCGGAAACTTTTGATATTATATCGTACGGACCTTTCCAAGAAATAAGAAGTCTATTTTCCCTACAAGGTAGCAAGACAAATGCTTTGTCACCTGGACAAAGTTGTCGCAAACATCTCTTTTTATTGGCAAATTCCCTTGCCTTCTGTTTCGCAAATTCAGAAGAAGCAGTTGCCAATTTGCATGCTTCAATAATCTTGTGTCTAAGTGCGATGACATATTCATAAGAGGATTTTGTGTCATCGACAATATTATCAGCAGTTATAAGATCATGAAGTAAGGACATAGGACCTCGCGGTTTCGCGCCAAAGACAAGTTCAAAGGGAGAAAATCCTGTATGTTCGTTGGCGACCTCTCTATATGCAAAGAGAGCCGCGGGTAAAACCCTATCCCAATCCTGAGGATGATCTTCTGTTATCTTACCTAGTAGGTTTTTCAGAGTTCTATTCAAACGTTCCACCATCCCATTGGACATAGGATGATAAATACTACTCAGCGATCTCTCTATCTTAAGAGTCGACATTACTTGAGACATGGTATCCGATATGAGTTGGGTACCATGGTCGGATAATATTTCTGCTGGAAATCCCAGACGAGAAAATATTAACCAAAGAGCATCTGCGACATCAGCAGTAGTTATGCTCTTTAGAGGAACAGCCTCCGGCCAACGTGTGCACATATCAACACACGTCAAAATAAATTGGTGTCCTCTAGCAGACTTTATCTTAAATGGACCAATGATGTCTATCGCCATTTTTTGAAATGGTCGAATGGGAATGTCTGCAGCCTGAATAGGTGCATCATGGCGTGGACCTCTGGATTTAATCTCTTGACATACTTTACAAGATCGACAATAGATTCGTATGTCCTTATTCACAGCAGGCCAAAAGAAAGATTGAAGAACTCTAGCTTTAGTACGGGAAAAACCCATATGTCCAGCACACTGCGAATCATGAGCGTGCTGTAAGATTTTAACTCTCATATTTTTAGGCACAAGGATTTGAGAATGAATGGACTTAGCGGAGTCTTGTACCATACGTACAAGTACGCCATTCTTCATCGTAATCCAAGATTTACGATTTGTATCCTTATTCGGATCACCTTTTGTTGCCAGAGTAAAGAATTTCTTTAGAGTAGGATCATCTTCCTGCTGTTTGATAAAGGAATCATGGGAAATCTCCAAGGGATCATCTTGGATCTGCGCATCATTATCTTCAGAATGTGAAGATTGTGGCATATTAAGAGCTTGAGCCCTAGTGATTACTGCATTAGCAGATTGCATATTAACATTTTCCCAATTAGAAATTTGCTGTGGAGTGCATTCTTTCACTCCATGAATGCGACCGATGATAAGATCAGCGATCGGATTCGGCAAGAGACATGCTTGCACCTCTCCTGTAAAGAAAGGCGTAGCAATATTGATAATGGCAGTGGAGTACTTCTCCAATGTGCCACCAAATGTTACACATTTGACTATATTGCCTGTAGCTCGAGAAGGATTTACGAGTGATTGCCTCACTCCGATGGTAGTGCACCCCGAATCGAAAAGAATTGATACCGGAGTACCATCTATTAGGCCCCTATTAAAGACAAGAGCACCCCTTCCATTATGCGCGATTGACGCATGGAGAGCGGGAAGCGGGTGACCGCAGCTTAAAGTAGAAACTGTGGTTGGATCGAATAATGTTTTGCATTGCGAACACTCAGATGCTCTAGCAAAATCGAAAGCGGAATTTGCTACACTGTTGGAGTCTTTTTTATCATTATTCTGATTATCGGTGTCGTGGAACTCCTGTTGTGCAGAGTTAGCCTGGTAATAAGATTTACCATGTCTTTTGTGTTGTGATCTACCTCGGTTATAATTGTCTCTATAATTATTATTGCCTCTGTTATAACCCCTATTTGGGTTTGAATCATAATATTCATGATCATAATCATCATGCTCATTATATTGAGTATCCCTGTAATATTGGTTTTTTTGTCTCCATGAAGCACTTGGGTAGTTCCTATAGCTACTCCCTTTCCGAGAATTTCTAAAATTATGGGTACCCCTCGCGTGTCGAGGACTATCAGCCCGATTCCAGTTCTTCGAAGAAGAACCCTGATTTGAGTGGTTATCTTGGTTTTGATACTTATTCCAATTAACCTTTTTATCAAATTTATTTTTAGCTCCTTGGAATTTGTGTGAGTAATTCTGATTATATTCTGTTGCCGAAGCAACTGGCATACTCTCTTTAATGTTAGAGTTACTAAGAATCATGTCAGGGTGTGCCGTGGCATACTGGTCACAATATTCTTCCATTTGCTTTAATGTACTAGGTTTACGCTCATGTAAGAACTCTAGGAATGATTTATTTACCGAAGACATGACCTTGTCTCTTAGCAATAAATCCGTAAGACCATCAAATGTTTTCTCTGTTTTGGATAATTCAATCCATCGTGAAAGTGTAATTCGTGCTTTTGAGATGAATTCTGAGAATTCTACACCTACCTCAGGTCTCATTGTTTTAAACAAAAGACGATAACCTTCCTCAGACAGCTGATATCTCTTTATCAAAGCTGCCCTAACAGCATCATAATTATCCTTGTCGGCCTCTTCAACGAAATATAACTTACTCAGAGACTCCCCTTTTAGATTTTCAGACAACTGATTCACATACTGTGATTTGTCAACATTATGAGCTCGACAAGCCCGTTCAAATCTATCAAGCCAGAATGCTATATCATCACTGGCAGAGTTGAACGCTGGTACCTTGACCTTGTACACAAAGGGTTTACCATTACCACTAGATGCCTGATTAACATTACTCATACTTGTCAATTTTAATTTCTCTAACTCAAATTCATGTTCTCTTATTGCTTTTCTCTCTTCAGCTTCTCTATCTAATCTTCTCTGTTCTGCAGCAGCTTCTAATTTCTTTTGTTCTGCAGCAACTTCTAATTTTTTTTGTTCAGCTGCAGCAGCAGCTTCTAATTTCTTCTGTTCTGCATCAAATCTCCTTTCCTCCACTTGCATCTGCAATTTCTTTAGTTCAGCAGCAGTATCAGCTTCTTTTTCTAATCTTTTTTCTTCAGCTAGAGCTTTCCTCTCTTCTGCAGCTAATGCTTTGTCATATTGAGCAACAGCCCATTGTTCTAAGTCTTTCCCAGTCTTATCAATGGATTTTCCTTGTGCTATAAAGTAATCTAATGTAGACATTTTGTCTTCTTAAATCAGAAACCTGAAAAAGTAAATAAATTACCTTATTTCACTTTAATGGGAGACAAGTCTATACCATAGACTTAGTCTTAGTGAAAACTTGTATGGTTTATAATACCCAATGATAACTTGAGTACCTGTGGACAACAATAACTGTATCTCAAATACTGTGGGAGACAAGCCTTACAAAGGTCTTGTATACCCTAATGTAATCAATGATCACTTGAGTACCTGTGGAAAATAATATTTCCCTTTACCAATCACTTTGGGAGACAAGCCTTATAAAGGTCTTGTACATTTTGTTTTATAACAATAACAATCATAAAGTACTGATCTGTACTATAATATAAGTGTATTCCACTATACCTCATATGTCATATGTCAACTAAAGACATTACAAAGGACAAACAAGAAAAGACAATCTGAAAACATTTGCAGAGATCAAATTAAATTAAATAGGAGAAATGAAAAAAATGATCACAGAATCCGTGATGATAACTGCAATAAGATAACAAGACAAATAACGCCACAGTGTATAAACATAAGGGTGTAAAGAAATCAAAAATAGAAAAGATGAGACCTACAATTATACAAACAAATCAAACAAAACTAAGGAACACAAAATTATTAACAAAAACAACGAAGAAAAGAACACCTCATCACAACTAACAGAAATAGCAGCAAATTGTTGCTAACAAATTTCCAATTAAGAAAATGTGTACCTATAGAATACTAGTACCAGACCAATGTCACTCGGCATACCTTGTACTAGTCACACAGAACATAAACTAATTTAATACATAACAAATAACATAAATGCATATATAATATAATATATGTGTTGTGGATAGAATGTGTTGCAAAGTATGCTCAGATTTAATAAATTAGACTACCACTTTATTGAGTAATAGATTTGCTTTCTAACTATTACACTGTCCAATTTTTTTGAGCACATTAGAAGATCCACCGATGAAATTTGCACTTTATGTTCAACAATGCTCTTCTATTACAGCAGGATAAACAATCACTGGTTTAGAACACTGACTGTACTGTGCCAAATGTCAACAAGTGCTGTCCCAGATATTGCTACACTTGTCAGAACAGGTCAAGCTGACATTGATTGTATAGCTGTCCTATTGGTATTGATGTGGTCAAACAAATGTTCTTGTAACTGTAAAATGTGATTCTCAACACAAGACTGCGTAGGCTGGACCCAGGGATCTGGCTCACCACTGTAAAGTTTGCTTGCACACACTGTTACTGTAAAATGTCAGTCTGTAAAGAAGTATCAGTTGTATACTGTAAACCTTCTGTAAAGTGTGGTGTGTTCTCTTTCTTCTGTAAAGCTCCACTATCAATCACTGTAGCATGTTGTTTGTGGTGCCACTACTGTATGTGTCCATGGTAGTGTACAGAGTTGTCGAGATCAGGCATGCTCCAGTCTACCCAGCTGTAAATGGGTAACTCACCCTAGTCCTAAGTTAGGGAAGGCAAAGGCAGCTGTAAACAGTAGTTTCCCTCTAAGGCTCCAGGGGAAGCAGGCCCTAAACTTGGTCACTTCAACCGACGCAGGATGGTGTAGATATGGGTAGAAGTGTAGAGTGTGTTTACCGCGAATGGTGTACTGTTCGTGTTCTGACCAATCTAAACACTCATTCACTTGTGTCTACAAGGCACCAATGCAGACTGCTGGAATCTTTGTTTACACAGTTTATTTGGACGCTCACACTGGGACATAACGAGTAAATCATGGGTATGTTGACATATCAATTTGCAGGCATACATAGTAGATCCTATGTCATGGCACATTCATAAATAATAGGTAGTACATCAATGGCCGCATCCCCTATCTGACTAAGCGCGTCAGTGAAGGCGGATCGGTAAGTAACTAAAGTTGCTTTATATTCACAGTTTATCATATTGTGAAACCACGATAAGGGGTTTCTATCCAAATTGAGATCTCCTTGCCACTGTCCGAATAATAAGATACATGCCCCGTTCTTTAGACAGTGATCCAAAAAATGCGAAGACAGGAATGTAACATGGCCGCCTCCCTGAGTTGTCGCTCACTCGCTCACAGGAGGATATATATATAAGCCAAAGTTAATTTGCAATACATAAGCATAATTTCATAAAGTTCCTCCATACAGATCTACCGTAATCCAGTTACCTCACGTAGACATAATTACAGTATGGAGCCTGTCATCTCCGTCGATACAAATTTGACCCTAGCGTTGCGAAGCACAAAATTCCCGCTAGGCCTAACCGACCTGAGATCATCAAAACAGGGACTGGAATTACCTGGAGTCCGAATCATACATGGTACCGTACATTAGGAAAGTCTCTAACACAACTCTAGTAGAGACACTATCTCCTATAGAAGAAAAACTACTTCGTAAATCATTTTTACTGAAGAATATACCAGCCCTGGAAAAATGCGTACCCGCCATTGTCACGGTACATCGGAACTCATCACGACTAGACAAGACAACTCCTACTTCCGCTAGAGCGGTGTAACAAGAATATAGTCCTGCCTACCCATCCAAAATATACAATATAGGACTGATTCTACTTGTACTAATAATATGTAATACATATGAATTCAGGCCATAAACATAATAAGCAAATTAATCTATTTTCTGGCCCTAATAAATAGGTACAGACAAGGGTGTCATATCCATGCGCCGAATTAATATCAAGAACGATTACTCCTATAATCAACAGGGTAAAACAATTATGGATTATCTAGCCTTCCCCATAGACAGCATTTTCATACACAAATGAATGAATGTCTATATCTTTTCCATATTAAATAGCCATATCGATTTTTGTAATATGTGCGTCAAAATATGCACGCAACAATGGAATTTGAAGATAATGTGTTAATTTTGCAGCTCCGACCAGTTGGAACGGCTTGGAGAAACTGGGATCTCTGACGATAACAAACTTGATAAAGATTAAGGCACGGAAAGTGATATAACGTTTCCGGCAGATGTCTTTGTCATAATAAACAAATCCGAGAAAGTAACATATTGGAGGAGATTGTTAGAGATAGATATGTGATGTAGTGAGTTTGGTAAACATGAAAAGTAACAACGGAAATGGTAAGACCTTAGATGGCCATGGATTACGCGCACATGAGTTTGAAAATAACATGTAAGAGGAATATATTTTGTGCCATGAAGTAATGGTCCACGTGAGAGTGGGGTAAACCTCTAACAAAAGTGTGGTTGGTTTAGCATGGAAATACTAAACTAAAATATTTCTGATTTGATCTTTCTTCAACGGAGAAGCGTGTGCACGGGAGCAAAAATTTCGCTTATAGTCTATAATATTTTGAGATTCTTTCACTGACTTCCAATTTCATCAAAGAGAAATCATAGACAGCCAGGAACTCGGAATATTAGGACAGGCCTGAGGATTTGTAAGTGAATTCTGATATTAGAAAAGAGTAACTCCAGACGTATCACTTAGCGCCCCAAGTTCTAGGATCCTACTTCAAGTGCATCTAGTTAGAAACCTAACACACCGGAAAGACGGCATCCTAAAACTGTTGATCGACAATATTTGGACTTTTCCCGTGCAAATAGTCTGTGTTCGCCCGATATTCGGGTTAAGTTGTAATATGTACATTTCATCATTTTACATTTGACATATGTAAATCGCTTTGGATGTACAGTTACATATGAGGCTGGCAACTTCTTCACTTAAAATAACTTGTCCACTACAAGAGCTGGTGGCTGCCTCGTATGGGTTTTCTTACAACAAACCAACAGCAGAAGTGCCCCATATTCCAGAGGGAGCAGGGAGTGGATGATGAGATCATGGTATGTATATTAATTTCACTAACACTTTAGTATGTTAAATGTAATATATATATATATATATTTTGTCACAGAACATTTTCATGAGTATGAATAATGATAGTGATTGGTGTTAAGGGTCACTGAACTGTTGTTAACACTTGGTTAAGTGTAACTAAGGTATTGAGTTCATGTCTGACTTTATGTCAACATGGTGTGACCCTTAACACCAATCACTATCATCATTCATACTCATGAAAATGTTCTGTGACATCCACCCCCTCTCCTCTCACAACCTCCTGCTACTCTCTCCCTTTCTCCTTACTTATTCACCATATCCAGAAACTTCATCACGGCTGCTCTACTTTTAAGCGCCTCTATTGTCTCCTTACTTTTAAGCGCCTCTAACGTTATCAGTTTATCCATATCTTGAGTCTCCTCTACTCTTCTGACTTCATCAATACTTTGTTTCCTCTCTGCCTCTCTATCTCTCAGATTTGTCTCAACTTCCCTACTTCTTACTTCTTCATCAACCGTTTACCTCGGTTTTTGTCTATGTTCAATTTCTTCCTTTTTCGTGCTCCCTGGGTTTCTTTCAGGTTCTATACTCTTTAATTGGTCGCTACATCGACCCCTACTTCTACTCCTAGTATCTCTCCTGCTACTACTCCTATTTCTCTCCTCCTTTCTAGCCTCTCGGCTCTCGGTACTCCCTTTGATCCGTATTTCTCCTATCTTCGTCCTTCCTAGCCTCCCGGCTCTTAGATCGGTAATCCCCTCGATCCGTATCTCTCGTAATTCTCTCTTCCTCCGTAGCTTCAAGGTGGAAAGTCGTCACCTTATAATGTTCTCCATGAACATATATTTATGGCTCCAACAGGAGCGCCTCCAGGCGAGAAAATCATCGCCATTCAGAAATAAATGGATAGGCTCTATCACAGCATAAATATTATAATCCCAACTATGGATCCTCTCAGTCACAAATACAAGCTTACAGCTCGGCTTCCAAACAGACTCCAGCGCCCAGCTCGGCTGTCAAACACAGAATCACTCAGTCACACCAGACTTGTATTCACTACATGCTTTCTCCCAACGCATGCACAAGTCACACCATGTTGACATAAAGTCAGACATGAACTCAATACCTGAGTTACACTTAATAAAGTGTTAACAACAGTTCAGTGACCCTTAACACCAATCACTATCATCATTCGTACTGATGAATATGTTCTATGACATCCACCCCCTCTCCAGATGGAAAACGAAGTTTTGCACCGAAGACTTGAATACAAGCCACAGAACCCCTCATGTACCAACACATAATTGGATGGAAACATACGGTCTTACTGAAACAGTTGTCATATTACCGTAACTGGAACATTTACACAATAAACAATGGGTGAGTCACACTCTAACCCATACCACCGTTCTCCATACTACCTCTCACATGGAGCAAATGCTACAACATACTGTCATACCATTCCACTAATGGAAACAAATTATATAGTTGAATGCAATATCATAGCACTCGTGAAAAAAGATTCTTGCAATAACTAACAGCTATTTACTCCAATGGACAATACATTCCAGAAGGAAAATTATTAACATCTAATCAGAACTATAATATAAACACTAATACTAATGTAAAATATGTCTACAATACTAACTACTAAATAAGTAAGTATAATGCTTATAATCTAGGTCTAACCTAGTTACATGAAGACAAATATCTATAGCCTACTACTGAAAACAAGAAGAAAAAAAATATATATATATATATATGTTGCTGTCATTTTCGACGGAGTCATCTGTCAAGTTATTTGCTTATGTTTGTATCATAAGTATAATTGTGTCTTTACCTGCGATGTCAGGTTGATTAGGGGTTGTCTTCCCTTGTTTATTCATTCATTGTGTTTGACCTTTAGGGTCAGAGGTTGACAGTTCGGCGTGGGCCTATGGGAAGGTTTTTTAAGCGGGAGTGAGATATACTTCCGGGAAGCCGGGAGGTCCTGTTTTTCTGAAGGGACCAAGAGTCCATTGTTTTTCGGGGAGAATCTTCGAAGTAACTGCTATGGCAGTTTTCCCCAGTGAATCTCTGTGCGTCGGGATGACGACAGAATTCCTTGTGTAGTTCTGAGGATTCATTTACCAGGTAATACCGACCTTTACGCATTATTACGCTTTTCGGTGGCAGAACATGTAAAGGATTACCTAGGGTGAACAGCAGTTCACGGATCCGCCATTTCAGAACTTATATATTTGTGCTCGAGGTAGCCATCCAAGACTGTTAGTCTTATATTGTCCAGAAATCCAGTGACGAGGATATATTGTGGGAGCCGCAGATTGGCGGAACTTCTATCTACAATAAGTATTACTGCAGGGTTGGTGATAACCTATTTAACAGAAGTACACGGCCGACGTTAGGACGAGGCCTGTGCTTCCGGCTATTATACTACAGCCTGATATGTGCAATTGGCGGGAGTGCCAAGTTGCACCTGTGTGTCAAGGTAACTAAGGCATCTGACGCGTTTAGTCAGAGACGCCAAGGGCGACGCTACGAACTGTCATTATTGAAGAACTTTGCTATTGACCATGCACGTCTATTCTGATGTTTACCTTTTTGAATGCCAAATGTATACCTATCGATGTCAGGTCAGCATGACCTTGTTACACTGACTGTTCCTGTTGATATTATGTGTGTTCCCGTCAATAAATGTCTTGAAACATGCCTGCAGTGTCAAAGCATCCTTGATTACTGCATGTGAGAGTATGGGTTGCAGGATCTACATCTATACGAGCCTAAACACATTCGCGTCTTCATTCGCACCCACACTCAACTCATCATACGCTCGCACTACACATCTAACAACATGTAAACTGTCTTGGGCCAGTGATCACCTCAACAAGAAAAAAAGACATTTACAATATATATATATATATATATATATATATATATATATATATAGATATATATATATATATATATATATATATATATATATATATATATATATATATATATATATATATATGTAATTAACTTTAAAATACATGAATAAAGCTGAAAAAGAAAATCAAGTATTAGATTATAGAAGACAAATTACAAACGCTCACAGCAAAGAAAACAAAAACTCACGATACAAAAGATTCACCACACAAGTAAACGAACTGAGCAAAACAGATGAAAACACACTTCACCTCTGCATCTACGAATGTAAACATACCGTTATTGTTACACTGTGCTGGCGAGCTACGGTCCTGAAGTCCATAAATACTCTCAGCCAATCAACGGAGCATGTCGTGACCTTATATATAAATATATAAATTGTCATCTTCCGCTGTCCAAAAGCACTTTCATCGGACTCATTGGGTATAAAATTAATGATCAGGGAGGGTTACAATTCTGAGGAAGATAAAATGGTCGCCTAATGCTCATATCAAGAGACCCAACACTTAAAAAGAGGCATTTGTTTCCTCTAAGTTTGTGGTTCAAGTTGCCAGCAGTCGATACTAGACACCTACAGTAGATGGATCTTGAAGACGCTTGCAACCATAGTAGTTACCCCCGCCTTGCTGCAATGGGCGTACTACTGCCACCATATTTGACGTCTGAAGAAAAGGACCTGTCCAAAGCACCTGTGGGACCAGCAGCGACTGAAGCAGAAGCCAGCTGACCCCCACTGTCAGCTAAGTAGCATACAAGCTGAGTCCATGGACATTTTCAATGGTGTTCTCGCATCCACCAACAATTAATAACGTCCAATGATTTGTATAAACAAGGTTTTTTTTAATTTTACTCATGTTAACTCATAATTGATTATTAAACTTGTTATATGTAAATATAAAACTACAGTCGTTTTAATCATTATTGAGTGAATTTGCACCTATATGACTCAGTTTTTTTTTTTTTTTTAATACACGGAGCTAGTAATTTAATTGTTACTAAATCACCTTCAGCTGGGGTCTCAGAAAACACGAGTCAATATCTTTCCTCACAAGGGGTGGGAGAATAATTAGTTCATGACAGCTTAGATGATCTCAGTTGTTATGTTTGCCATTCTGTAAAATGCCTGTGAAGCGCTCTTAAATAGAAGCATCAATCTTCTATTTACATCTCTGCTAAGAGTAATCTTGAGCGAAAGTTGATCCGTTTTAAAACCCTCATTTGTTTACTTGGAGTTTGGCCACTATTGGACCACCATTGCAGAGCAGGGGAGACAATTCCGCGGCACAAGGACTGCCTTATAATGTTATCAACAGGTTTCCTCAATATGTGCCCTTCTCATCGACAGCGTCATCTTCTCATCTCTTGCTCCTTTGGCACATGTCTGGGTCATTACATCAGTTCCACATTAGTGATCGTGTCATACCACTTCAATCCTTCTACTCTACGCAAGTACCTAGTTATAAAAGCCTGTAACATTTGTGGTCGTTGTTGTTGTTATTTTGTTGTTGTTCTCCGTGTTTCGGGATCTTACAATACTGGACATTTGAGTGACGTTTTGTGTTGGGCTTGATTTCTTTTTATCTCTATATACGTGTGTATTTCCAAATGCATTGAAAGTTCCTCTCGCTTTTTGTACTCTTAATTTTGATATCATTGTCTGTCCCTTCAACTGTGTCTATATTGCTAAGGAATATGTGTGATCAAACCAGCAGAATGGAAGGAAGGATATCTGGTTAAGTTGCCTAAGAAGGGAAATTTACAAGAATGCACAAATTATAGAGGAATAATGTTACTTTCAGTGCCAGGAAAAGTATTAAACAGGATTATCCTTGAGAGATTAAAAGAGTCCATAGACAAGAAACTGAGAGATGAACAAGCAGGTTTTCGACAAAACAGATCATGTACAGACCAGACAGCCACTTTGAGAATAATAGTTGAACAAAGTCTGGAATGGAATTCACCACTACACATCAGATTTGTGGACTACGAAAAGGCATTTGACAGTGTAGACAGAGAATCACTTTGGAAATTGATGAGGCATTATGGAGTTCCCCTGAAGATCATTAATTTAATAAAGAAAACATATGAAGACATGACATGCAGAGTTCTTCACGAAGGACAGCTTACAGAATCGTTTGGGATAAGAACAGGAGTGCGACAGGGATGCCTCTTGTCTCCATTTGTTTTCTTACTAGCAATAGACTGGGTTATAAGATCATCGACAACACACAACAGAAATGGAATCCAGTGGACTCTGACTAAGCAGTTGGATGATCTGGATTTTGCTGATGACTTGGCTCTTCTGTCCCATAACCGTAATCAGATGCAGGACAAATTAAAAACACTCGATGAGAGGTCACAGCAATTGGATCTGAAAATACACAGGGAAAAGACAAAAATAATGAGAATAAATGCAGGTAATGATAACAGGGTTGAACTTGAAGAAACACCAATACAAGCTGTAGAATCGTACACATATCTTGGCAGCAATATAGACAAAGTTGGAAGGACAGACAGTGATATCAAACTAAGAATACAAAAAGCAAGAGGAGCTTTCATTGCATTCGGAAACATTTGGAGATCAAGAGAAATCGGATCCAACACGAAAATAAGAATCTTCAACTCAAATGTCAAGTCAGTCCTACTGTATGGCTCTGAGACATGGAGAACAACAAAGACAATAACCAAAAAGCTACAGACTTTCATAAATGGGTGCTTGCGTAGAATAGAGGGATTAAAATGGTATGACAATGTTACCAACGTGGAACTGAGGACAAGAACTAGACAAGTGCCAGTGAAACAAGAGATGAGAAGAAGATGATGGCGATGGATAGGGCACACACTGGGGAAACCTGTTGATAGCATTACTGTGATAAATGAGCGCAAAGGCCTTATTGCTCTATCTTTTCCTACATCTTTCGTATTGTATTTTCTCCGACATTTGCTCTTTCATCCAACATTTGCGATCCACATTTGCTATTTCATCGTTGTGATTACTCGAGACCAGTATCTAGAGAACCACATTTGTTCTTTCATCGGGGGAAATAAAGTCCTTTGATTGAGTCCCCATGCCTGACATTATCGTTTGAAGCCCACATTGCATCGTGATAAATCTGGTGAAAACACATCTGGTCATCCCAATCAGACATCTGGGTATGCTGTAATTTCTGTGACACCACATTGGACGCCCAGATTTGCCAGGGGAAAACGTCTCATGCTGTAATGGTGTTATCTTTGGTCGGCCGCTGTTCAGACAAGCGTTGGGTTACCACATTGGACGCCCGGCTTGGCCAGGTGAACAATAAACAAGCAGAGAGTAATTTGACAGCACTTTTGCATTAGCCCGCCAATTATCTCCATACCTGTTTGTCAAACCACCCACGTTTGGACTGACAGGGGACAAGAGCGATCCTGTGAATGAGTGACCAGAGGGGCTATTAAGGATTGGTTGGTATGGGCGGAGCTGTACAAAAAACACACATTGGACTTCAAGAAATATAATCTACTGCTTAGCTTGCTAGTGGAGCAGTTCAGTTTTTATATTGTGAGGCAGAGATACAATCCCAAAAACGCCTAGCCTAATACACGTGTTTATTCAGAGTGGATATAATTCAGTTCTGTGATGAATTGTGTTCTTAAAGGATTTTGCGAAGGGAAAAGAGGGTTAGTAGATCTTATACAGATTATTAATACATTTTCTTAATTTTTGTTTATTTTAACCTCACAGCTAAAATGTGCGTAAGATAAAGTTTCAAATAATTCTTTGCATAACTGATTAATAAAATCATAAGATTTTCCTAGAAGATGATGGGAGGTAATTAATAGTTCATACTTCACCTTCATCATCATCACAGTCTCCCATGCGCACACACTCTCATGCACAAGATATTTAACATCATTAGAATTGAACTCAGAGAGAGATGAATAACGAGCAGTAGTATAAATGAAAGTCAACCAGTGATGTTAAATGTGAAAAACTTACGAAGACTTTTGTGTGTCTTCAGTTCATCAGAAGTCTGAGTCTACACGCAACGTGTCTGACGTCTAACCAAAAATAAGTTATCAAAAACGGACATTTGGCTAGCAGAATTTGCCATAGGACATCTTTCATTCCTCAATTAAAAAGGAATATTGTCTCACCCACAAGTCAGAAGGTGGACGCAGCATTTTTCGTCACCATATACTGCTTGCTCACAAGTTCAATACATCGTTATCACAAGTTCAATACAGAGTCATCATAAATTAAAATCACTCGAAAGATCATTATTATCTGAAGTCAAGCAAAAGAGCTCAAAAGAGGAATCGCATATTTATACCAAGTGCAACACCCTCTTAAGCGCATTCTATGAAGCAGACTCTAAAGTATATTTTATGAATCACGACTACATACGCAAGATTATGAGTCTACATATCACTAACATTTCGTGAAGATATCCAGTCTGGCCAGTACCCTCGGGAGATTAGACAAAGACCTTTGTTCATATGACAACTATTAACTGTTGATCCAGACTACAGAGATATACTCAAACAGTGAAGGAATATACATAGGTATCTCGTCAGCGTTCTCCGTACGACAACAGTATTCATCAGAACGTCCTCGACTTAGAGATACCCCACTCGACATAACGAATAACAACTTGGGACATTGTATGCCTACACGTGAATCATCATATCAATGCGAAGCATGTAGAGACACACGGACTGTGTAGATTACTCACCCTTTTGGTAACACGTATCATATCACATCATCATTTCACTTTACACCAGTTCATTCTTAATTAACTATTACTTAATTAACTGCAATTTTATTATCTCATCTGTGTGTTTTGTGTGAATCGTCTTTTACCATCATCACGCTCTAACCATTACTAACCCTATATGTGTGGATATTTAATTAATAAACCCAACGATCGTTTGATCATTATCTAGTTTGTTAATGTATCACTCGTGCTGTCGGTGTTACATATTCACCTATAGAAACCTTTCTCTACTCAGATGAGGTTGGGGGCTTTTTCTTTACGGGATCTAAGGGCAGAAGCTAAGGTCGTGGGGAAACTGAACTCTTTCCATAATTAATTAGGAAACACTGTCTAGCGGAAAGCATTCGCATTCCTGTCTTCTTGTCCCTATCTCGAATAGGTCTTTATTCTTTCTTAACGAGCCAATTTCTAGAGACCTTATATCTAATATCTCATAGACTATTCCTGGAAAAACTACTGTCGTAGTTGCCCCAGTACTCACCACACGACAATTACAAGACAGTCCTTGTTCTGGAACCCCCAGGGCAAGAGAGGCAGAGGTAGACCAAGAAGCACATGGAGAAGAGAGCTGGAGACAGAGGTGAAAATGATGAGGAGAACGTGGAAAGAACTTGAGATGATGGCACGTGGCAGGAGGACTTGGCATGTGTTTGCTGAAGGCCTATGCTCATTTAGGAGTGAAGGGTTATGAATGAATGTGTATTCTTATATCTACATGCTATCTCTCATCGTGTATTCAGTTCACTGGATTCCATTTCTACTGGCTGAAGTCAATATTTTTATTACCCAATCTAAAGCCAATAAATGTACATCTACAGTGTATATAAACAGAGATGCAGTTGTGATGATAGTGTTTATCTGTGGCAGTGTCAGTCAATGTAGCACAAAGTCTGGAATATGACACATACAGCCAGGGTTCGTTATGGATGAGATTTTCAATCATTTTCACTAACTACCCTTCAGCTCCCCAGGGAACATAGGTCTTCAACAAACTTATGTCAAGTCTCGCATCAATTCCTTTGGGATGTTGAATGGTGAAAGAACAAGAGGAGCAGAAGAAGAAGAAGAGGAGGAAGAAGAAGACAAAGAAGAAGAGAAGCAAAAAAAAAAGAAGATGAAGAGAAGGACGAAGAAGAAAAAGACGAGGAAGAAGACGACGAAGAGGAGGAAGAAGAAGAAGAGACGAAGAGGAGGAGAAAGAAGAAGAAGAAGAAGAAAGGTGAAGAAGATACAGAAAGAACTGTCTGACTAGTAAGTAAATTTTAACTTGTATACAGCAAATTTACATGCCTGACTTATCTCGGGTGGTTATTGAGCAGCGCCTTGCATCAATGCGTGAGAAAAATACAAAACAGAGTGAATTCCGTACCAGTTCACACGAAACGCAATATTGTTTTGCTTATGTTCCAACCTGCTTGCAGTGCTTCACGTTTTTGTAACGTACAAACATAACGATGTGTAGGCCTTTGCAGTTTCAGCTTTTTCATATCACACAGCGTTGAAATAAAAACATTTGAGTGAAGAAAATTGCTGCAATTGAGAGAGTTTAATTGTTACCCTCACAGGTAAGGCTACACAGCACAATCATTACAATGTTAAATGATATGAGTAAGGAATATACAGTTCATGATAGGAAACTCTATACAGAGCGATACAACATGAGACAATCTGATCATCAGAAACAGTCCTCCTGTAGATCAAGTGTTTCGCCACCTTAATCTCCCTTCCGCTGTAAAAGGGGGGTAGGGGCAGGCCTACTTAGGTCATGACTCCCAAGTGTCAGCCTCCTGTTGTCTTGTGCAGAGAATTTAACCCACTCCACCTTGGTTGAAGCTTTCAACTTCACTCCTGTTTTCTGCCAGCTGGAGGCAATTGTAAAAGAAACCCCTTTGTTGAAAACAAATTACTGTCCCGAGTTCCATAGCCCTTTGCCGTTGTTCCACAGCCAGCTCGATGCTCTTTCCGTGGTTTAACTGAGCCTCTTAAGTGCCCTTGTTCTTGACTGTCATTTCAAACTCAACAGTTTCAGTAGATCAATGTACTGAGGCAGCCACGAGACCTCTTGCACCTACCTCAACAACCACGACCCTTGCAGTGAATCTATCGGGTCTCAAGTCCGTGACCAGATCATTATACTTGGCCACTGTGAACGGCAGAAAAATTCCTTACGTATGCAGTTTACGAAGAAAGTCAATTTTATTCATTTCCAGAAATTCCACAGGAGGAATGATTACAAGATGCTGTAGATTTAGAAATTGCACTAAGCTCATAGAAGAAAATCAACTTGTCATGTCTGTAAAGTTAGCAGATTTTGATGGTTATATGCTGATTTAGGAAATGAAAGCCGGAAGCCAATTTTTCCGTTTTCATATCTGTGAAAGCATTTGAAATTCATCCTTAAATACTCGTACATGTTTCTGAATGAGAAAGCTACTAGATTTCCTATGTTTATTTATTTATTTTTTGCTCTATGCATATTTTTGACAGTTAGTTATTAGCTTCAACAACAAATTTTTCAAAGAATTAGGGAAACAGCCGGCAAAAAGTGTTTCTTTGTAAGAATGGCTTTGCTTTAATCCGCTATTTATAAAATATAGCTAATTAATATATATTATTTTTGTGTAATAGCATACATTCCTGATACCTAACATGGAATGATCAAAAGTCCAGAGGAAATGAGTGAACTTATGAAAACATTTTACGTGATTGTGATGGGTTTTGATGTTATGAAATGTTGTTGTATTTGTTTCTATTGTACTGAATGAGGTCAGCTGTGAAGGCCCCTGAATATAACAATTATTGGTGAGTTTTCAGAGCACCTTTCTGCTACCACCCTACGACCTCAATCAGACCTATTCTTGACTAGTATGTCTGATAGCTACGTCTAATGTCTAGGGAACTGAAAGTGTGGTGTGATGGTAATTACTTACACAAACACACACACAAACACCAATATTAGTCTCTATAATCGACTCAACTAACACCGTTTTTTAAAGTTGAGTAAAATACAATTTTTTCTATACCTTTATTAGTCCTGTACCTAAGATTCTTTTGGTTAGGACTGTCAACTCAAATGAGATCAATTGATATATACATAAATAATAGGCATAATTACATAACTAAAAGAGAACAATTTGTCCTTAATCATATATATATATATATATATATATATATATATATATATATATATATATATATATATATATATATATATATATATTTGTGGTATTATTAAATCTCTAGCTATTTCTAAAGTGTTATGAGCTGGCTGGTTGGGGTGTTAACATCACGCCCAGTCTTTTTCACAATGTTTCTTTTCTCTTGATACACTTTACTTCTTGACAGTAAGTCTTTATTTATGTTACATTTCAGGTATATTGAAGTGGACAAGTTGATGAATTTTCCTCGTGCCAGGTCTTATTCACTTATCTGGCACTGGAGGATTAAAAATAGATGTATGATCTGCCAACAGCCACTCTTGATCTTGTCCAAAAGTAATAGGGTAGGCAGCGTGTACCCCTATCACTACTGGAATATAACTGCTTCACTCAGGAATCTGGCACAAAAACCCTGTAACATGAAAATTATGTTCTGTCTTGGCATAATACCTAATTCACCAATTTTACAAACAATACTATATTTAACCTAAAAGACCTGGATCAGATCTCTCTGACCAACTCAGCACATCTCCATAAAATGAGGTAACACTTGGTACAAGTTTTCATATTCCGCTCCCTAATGGCTACAACACCTCTGCCATTCTCAATGAGCTTTTTCCATATAATGTGATAGGTGATATGATTCCTGGTGACAACCTATAAATATTTTACTACTACCTCTCTGGTAGCTTGATAACATGGTGGAGCAACAAATAGCCTTGTATAAGTCTACTAATGACTTCTTTACTTACAGTCGTAATGTTTTTTCATTACCCAAGTCGAACAACATAATTAATAATATAAATAATGTTAATAATTTCGGTCTTACAACAAATTCAATGAATACACACAGGAACGTTGATTAGCACAATCCCAGATGTACTGCCTGCTGGACTATGGCGACCTTATATTTTTTATTAATTAGATATTTATTCAAGGCACGTCACACTTCTCAGCATCAAGCGTCCTGCTTCTATGAACAGTCTTAGTCAAATGGCGCCGAGCCTTCAACTTTCCCAGTAACATAAAATGTTTCGACCAATGAGATCTACTACTAAGTTTTTCAATTCAAATTTTTAAAACTAAGGTCCAATTTCGGTCCAATGTTAGTGTAACTCTGTCGGTCTGTCCGTCCGAACTTGGCATTCACCAAAAATAGACTTGGTTTTGGCCTAACACTACAAAAAACTTCCGTTTGAGCCATCCCATAATATCTTTCCCCCTTTCAAACTCCCCTCCAAATCATATTACCTGTACCTCTCCGTTCTAACGTTCCCCTCTTTTGGACTTTGACCTAACCCCTCTCATGCCTCTTTTCAACAACTCTTGCAAAAATACGTTACCGATAGCGAATGTCAGAACACCAGTGTGTTTGTCACCGTGTCTGTGACTATCTATATAGTATTATGACCATATCTTGGTTGTTAGTTGGACTATAGTGTAAATGAAAACATATTATTGGTCAGGAGACACTATGGCACTCGAATATATAAGTTTTATGGGCCTATGTATTATGGTTCAAAATTCCATATCCTTTTCCATGTTAGTCTTGAAATCTAGAAACTACCACCTGTTCACTAAACTAAAAACGACAATTTCCCGTAATACGTCAGAAATACGTCACTTATATAAGAGCCAAGGTTGTCTGCGTGACCCAAGTTCCGAACATATTTTGACTTCGCGTCGTATTTTCAAACGACTAACGACAATATCGCGCGTACGCTAGGTTTTTTATTCAAACCACGCGTGCAGACGGTATCATTTTTCTGTCTCTCCCTTCTCACTCCGTCTAGACGAATAGGCTTTTCGTGTCACAATGTTATAAATAGTTTCTCAATGACACTAGAAAACGACAGTACTATCTATTCTGCTAAAATCAACGCGCTTGCGGCGTGGGTGAAGAAGAAGCTTCATAACTCCACTATTTTCATTTCTACATTATTTTTATACTTACAAATAATAATTTTATCGGTGTATCAATGTACATCATCACAGTGATGTGACACTATGTATTGAATTCTGCATTCCTTCAGAAACCATTGGCAATCTTAAACTGGTTGTACGCAGCTTTCTTAAATATTGCTGTTCCCATGCTGCATCCTTTAAAATCGAGTCTGCATTTTCTGTAACGCTTACATTTTGTACAAATTGACAAGACCAGTTGGAGTTGGAAAATCGCAGCTTACGTTAAAGTTGTTCAAACAAACACTGATCAGAGAACTATGTGCTTCAGCGGCATCCTCAATGCCTGAAATCAGCCGCATGCTAAATCCTCCAAGGCCAAGTAAATTATCAGATAATCTATTGGAAAGACTGGAGGGTGCAAAACATATAATGCAAAGAAGCACTAAGTTCAATAGGTGTAAAGTTTGCAGTACACCTGACGACAGGAAAAGGACAAACTATTATTGTGCAGGATGCACTGGCCACCTCCATTTGTACATAGATAAATGTTTCCTAAAATGGCACACTAAAGTTGTTGTAAATATCTCTTATTTTATGTGTAAGTAGTGTTCTTTGTGAGAGCAGTTCAGCATATATATCACATGTTGTGTTCTTTTTCAATTATTTGTAAATTTGTGACAGTAGAGTGTATTTCATTTTCTGGATGACACATGGAAAGTAGTTAGAGTATAAACATTGATGTGTGATTTGTTTCCAAAATGGATGTAGTTTACAGTGATTTCTATCTTGGATAACACAACTGATGGATTAGCTGTTTTCAATTGGTAAGTCTGATATATGTGTTTTGTTTTTTGTTTAGTAAAATATTTTTCGGCCTCGTCTCTAACTACTTTATATTCATAAAAAATTTGTAAATTTATAAACTGAATATATTCAGAATCCTCATTCATTTTCCTTTTTAAATATATATATAACACGACTATATTAGTTAAAAACTTTGAAATAACTGACACTTATATGGTAACACTATATCAAAAACCTGTGTCGCAGAAAATTTGTGACAGTAGAGTGTCTTTCCTTTTCTTGATGCCAATTGAAAAGTGGTTAGAATATAAACTTGAATCCTATGTGTTTTATTTCCAAAATGGATGAATTTTACAAAAATTTGTATCTTGGATAACACAAGTGATGGATTAGCTATCTTCGGTGGGTAATTCTGATATGCTTTTGTTTTGGGTTTTTTTTTTTTTTTTTGTCAATTTTTTTTCTTCCCAGTCTCCAACTAGTTTTAACTCATAAAAAAATGTTTAAATTTATGAACTGAATATATTCAGAATCTTCATTCAATTTCCTTTTCAAATATATATATAACATGACTATATTTGTTAAAAACTTTGAAATAACTGACACTTACATGGTAACACTATATGAAAAACCTGAGTCGCAAAAAATTCTTTGCGTAAAACATGGGAAAACCCCAACGTCCTCAAAGAGTTAATTAACTGTCACGTACGCGGGGTTCATGAGAGACATCTGATGTTCTGGTTATTAACCTTACAACAGAGTCACCATTAAGAAAGAAGGACGCGAATTAAAAACATGGCTATGACACATCCGCACATGCCACGTATTCTTACTCGCTTACTACGACAATGTCTCCTTACCTTTGGGCTGCAATTAGTTCCAGCAGAACTGCTTATCAAACTATATCGATGTGTATGTATCGTGTTCTCTGCTTTCAAAGGTGCATACACGACCTTACGAGGAATTCCTGGTCCTACAAACTAGCTCTGATATATTCTTAAATTCTCATGATAATCTCTTCTCGGTATTTAGGTCTGCCGCAACTGGTAGTTTCAGTTTGCAACGTCAATAGACATGTAGCAGTTCAGGAGAACTTACAATACAGTAGAACTCCATTTATCCGAACCCCATGGGACCGAGCATCGTTCGGATAATCAAATGTTCGGATAATTGGATTACATAATGTATCGAGTACATGTACACATATTTCTAAAAATAATTAACCATCACAAGGAAAATACACTACAAAACATATTTACTTGTACTATAATAATAATACCCACACTGTATTAGATCACTGTATCACCAAAATCTTTTATTACACTGCAGTGCATGTACTACTTGTATTAATTATTTTTGTTAAGAAAGAGAAATGTTTTCAAAATAACATTACAAACGATTCAAAACCAGGCGCAACTTACGTATATATGTACTTGCACAGATGTAGCCCACTATTTAAAATAATGAGGAATCCTCTTTTGCACCAAACTGGATAGTCTCCTTTTGGCTGCTAAGTCCCGCATTCTCTTCAACAGCAGAAGCTGTGTAGGACAGCTGTCATCTTCTTGCTCGTACCAAGCCATCGCTGTTTCTAGTGCTATAAAGGCCTCTTCAGGACTTGGTCGACGTTTTGGTTTTTCTTCATAATCTACAAGTACATCATGTACTTCTGAGGAGTCTTCATCATCGGTCACTACATGTATTTGGTTTTCTTCTTGCACAAAAGACAAAATTTCTTCGTCATTCAAAAACTGAAAACCAGAATCATTATCATCTTCTAGCCACATGTGTGCATCATCTTTGTCACAGTCCGAAAATCCGGGCATTGCTTGAAACAGTTCCACAACTTCATTTATACAATCATCATTTGTGTCCACTGCAGTAGTTTCATTTCCTCCTTTTTTCCCAAGCAATCTACTCCAAGCCTTGTTGAGATTATCTTGTGACAGGGTGGTCCAAGCATCAGCTAACATATAGCAGCAGTCTTTGAGATTAAGCTTTTTGGAAAACGCCACCACACTTTCTTCATCTTCAGCCAACAATAAACGACGCAGGACTTCCTTCTTGTACATCTTTTTAAGCTTTGCTATAACACCCTGATCCATTGGTTGAATCAGTGCTGTTACATTGGGAGGCAGAAAAATTACTTTAAAATTTGCATCAACTGCATTCAATGTATCCGTCTCTGGATGAGATGGTGCATTGTCCAGTAGAAGAATTACTTTTCCAGTTTTCTTTTCTTGTTCTCTCAACCTCTTCACATTTGGGATGAACTGATTTGTATACCAATCAAGAAATATTTCACTATTCATCCAAGCACTCTTCTGTGCTTTGTAACACAATGGGAGACATGTCACATTCTTTAAACAACGTGGTTTTTTGGCTTTGCCGATCATTAGCACCGGTAAACGATGACTTCCACTGGCATTCGCGGCTACCAAAATTGTTACTCTCTCTTTGCACTTTTTAAACCCAGGGGCAGCTGCTTCGCGCTGAGATGCAAGTGATTTTTGAGGCAATGATTTCCAGTATAAGCCAGTCTCATCGGCATTATACACATCATCGAGTGAATAACCTTCTTCTTCCAAAAAAGCCAAGAATGTTTCTTTAAAATTTTTAGCGGCAGTTGCATCGCTAGATAAAGATTCCCCTTGAATCTCCAATTCTCGTATGCCATGACGAGATTTAAAGTTTCTTAACCATCCCTGGCTAGCCTTAAAGTCAGGAGGACCGTCAAGTTGATTGTTGAACTGAAGTGCCTTTTCACACAACAGAGAACCAGAGATAGGTTCCCTTTTGCTTCTTCTTTGCACAAACCATATATACAAAGCCTCTTCCAATTTCACATCTTTCGCATTTCTCATGGTTTTACGTTTCTTCGACCCATTTTCACTATCAAATTTCGATGCAAAACTCATAATTTTATCCTTGTTACTTTTGATGTCAGAGACGGTAGCTTTCCCAACATTGAAAATCCTCGCAAGTGAAGACACAGTTTCACCTTGTCCTAGTCTCTTGATAATTTTCTGTTTTCGTTTCAATTGACAAAACATTGCGGTTCCTTTTATATGCTTTAGGCCTACTGGAAGATGCCATATCGCACAGAGAAATACTTGTACACCAAAATTATTCTGCTGTAGTAGCAGACACAGTTATTTTAAGTTGAACTGTCTGTTTAGCCAGTGTTCTACCTAGAACGCACTCGTACACTGGATTGGTAAACCAGATATTAACTGACTTTATGATCTAACTGACTTCCTGTACGTAAGCGACCGACCATTAGCCACCCCATTCTGTACAAATTGTTCGCACACATTTGAAGTTTGCCGCATCAAAAGATTCAGAATTTTAGTCTAACGTGACTGTGGCATCTGATTTTTTTTTTTTTTTCTGGAAAAAGTGTTCGGATAATTGGATGTTCGGATAATTGGGGTTCGGATAAATGGAGTTCTACTGTACTTAGTAGGGGTTCCCAAACTTTTTTGAGTCCCTATCCCTGTTTGGAATTCTTCATCCTTAATCGTCCCCCGGCAAACAAAACATAAATAAGTAAATAAATAAAAAAAAAGGAAGTGATTATAAAGACACCATAAAGTAACATTACCTTTTTAACTGAACTGGTTAAATTCATTAATGGAAATTATGTGGCTGACAAGCATTATCAACTAACCAGGGCGTTGGTATTTGCTTGAAGATAGGTGAGTTTTAGTTGTGAGTCGCAATGCTCTTTCATGCTCAGTCTATTTCTTTGCTTTGACAAAACTGCATTTGTGAAACTGTACGCGAGATTCTCCCATCGCGACGATGTGGTACATGCTTGAATTACTGTCTATTGGATTCACATATGCGATGGCCTAGTCTGAGACTTTTTTAACAAGGGTGGTTACTGTATTAGACTCGCAATCTATGCTTCGGAAGGTCCATAGTAGATGGCTCCAACATGAATAGAAAACCTCCATAGAAGCCTTGAATCTCAGGAACTGGTGTAGATCAACCGTCCTGGTCATGCAGGGGTACGCGGCAATGAAAGAGCTGATATACAAACTTCAAGAGGATGCATCCAGCGTGTATACAACCAGCGCGCAACAGAGAACAATTAGCATTCATACCCTTCGACATTTGCTGAGGGAGACGGAGCACCTACTTGTTTGCCCAGAGTGCAGTGACGTTGATTCTGATCAACAAAAACTGCATTTGCGTGGTTAAAACCAGTTTGAACCATGTACGAACTTGGGAATGGAAGTAGAAGCAGATCAGCAAAGCTTGGGATATTTTGTTGCAGTATTTATATTGCTCCAATAGTTACTGAGGCTTTCATTTTTGAACAGTGGTTTAGCTCCGAGATTCACATATTTATCAATGAATTTGTCTTGTTGGTGAGATTCAATGACTGCATTTTATATTTCTACAATTAATGCCATAACAATCTAGTCGGGTACATGCATTTTCTTCAGGTTTTGAAAGGTATTGAAAGCCCTCCGTTAATTTTTCGAGGTTATTTATGAATTTCTCAAAGTTCAATCGATCATGGATCGACACTCTGGGGTTTATCGACCCCCTAGATGTATATATCGACCTTTTTGGTGTCGATATCGACCACTTTGTGGACCTTTGCTCTACAGCATTGTTTCAAGACACATATTTCACACGACGGGTGGGTTATCGGACTTTAAGAACAAACAAAACACTGTTTTAAAAAATAATCGACAACATAACAAGGCCAAACAATTGTTAAATGGACAGAAGGCTAGAACGACGAAAGAAGAGGTGGACCAGTTTGTACAGAAGTCAACATTTCATTCATCTTGCTAACAAATTGAGCAGACCAAACACGCCTGTGACGTCATGCTTTCCAGGAGGAACGCATGGCCCAATAAAAAGGGGGAGCGCAATTTTAACAGGGACACCGCAAAAAGTTTTGAAACAGATTGGATGCACGACAGAGCCTGCCACTACGCCTTTGCCATCCACAGATGTGTGCAGCCTGCCAAGCCATTAATGTCCAGTGTTGATTTCTGAAGTCTGAGGGTTCATACGATCATTCGATCCATACTGTCAACTATCAGAAGCCTGTGTATGTTCATCAGTGGTAATGCCACATTAGTGAAGGAACCCAACGAGTGAACAACAGCTGGTTCTTAGTACCCCTACTGTTGAGTCTGTGTGGTGGATAAACACCGGGGAGGTTATTGATGGTATATAAAAGAAAATATAAGTGTCAACAGCGTGAGGTCAAGCTATGTAAGACCCTGAGTCTAATAGTTGAAAATGGTGTTGATGAGTTCTCAGGGGACCTAACGCTACCTCCCTCAGATCTCACGCTGTGCAATATTTTTATATCTATTGAGTGATGATTTATATGGCTACGTGTCTAGGGTAATGCAAATGTAGTGATAAATGCCTGACAAAAACAAACACAACGTTAACTTAATGAAAATTAAATCAACAAGACTGGGGTTAAAGTTATAATATTATCTTACAATTTTAATTTCCTGTACCGCAATTATTTTGGGACAGGAATGTTAAAAACTTAAAATGGAATGTGTTTATGTACAGCATTAAATAAATATGAAGGACATCTTGTCCATAAATGTCACTACTATAATGTTTATAGAATTTTATTCCCTGCTGAAACAATACTGTCCTATGAAGTGTCACTACTTGGAAGGACTGGGTGTCACATCATATCACAAAACAGTTTATAGTATCGTGTGGAGAATACAACGTGATGAATTGACATAAGCCCGCAATCTTATGGCTTATCTTGTGGTTCCTTTGAAGATAGATGACTTGCTCGAAATTACACACACTCGTTCACAACCGTGTTCTCTGGAGGCAGATAAGACTTCACATTCAAGCAACCAGCATGTTGCCTCAAAACTCTGCAGCTCCAGGTTATGGCTCACTGGGTAATATATGACTCAACCCGCAATCAATGAAATATTTCACAAGTATAAGGTTAACTAGCGATCAATGACACAAGTTCAGATCGCCGAATTCCAAACCGCAAAGGCAATTGGTCACAAATTTACTTTGCGTCTGCTCTTAACCCTTCTTGTAGGAAATATTTTTTCAAGTGGCACTTATGCTTAGCAAAGCGTTCGTTTTTATCCCCTCTCCTTCTAGACTAACCTCAACCAATGAAATCAAATTAAGCCAATTTGACTGTTCAAAAACGCGTCCCCTATAATGTAACATCCGAAGATTTTCAAAGTTGAGCGGTTACCACTGTGTATGTCTGTATGTCTTCCATTTTTATTTTCTAACATATTTCGGTTATTATTGGGTCGTTTTCAAGTTTTAAAAGTGATTATTAACCGGACAATTGTCCTTTATCTAGTCAGTATGTTTTCATTTACTTCTTTATCATAGTTTTCATCTTTATACTTTTCTTTCTTTCTTTATTCAGAACAAAATACTGTTCTATACGACAAGATAATATATTATAGGGGAATAGTATGGTATTTCAATAAACAATATTATCGTTTCTGTCCTTTCCTTTTATTTATCCTTCTATAGAATACATTACATTATCTACGTTTTCTTGGCCCCTTTCTCTGCCTTGCACACAATTTGTTTGCTAGTTTCAGTTTCACAATGCACAAGTTAGGTTAGATTTTTTCCATGTTTACCCCCCCCCCCCTTTCCTCTCTCGCCCGTTCTTAGAAACGAAACAACGGGTTGGCCAGCTGCCAAACTGTCTAATGGTCGTTTTAAATATTGGGACGGGTAACGAAAAAGCGTGTGGTTTTTGGGGGTGGGTATCATCGCTCGGCGTTAATAGATTCAAATCTTCGTTACCGAGTTACATAGAGACCGATTCAAACACTGTAGTTATTTTTAGACCACAACCTTCACTAAATAACAGGATGGCGGGTGAATGCGTTTGTGGGTGGTAACCCTTTTAAACGATAATAGTAGAGAAATTCAAATACTGTGTCCAAATCTTAGCAGACGTTTTGCATTGTCCTTGGCAATTTTCAAATATAGTAGTAGTGTTTCATTGGTGTTGAATTTACGTTACTAGATTTCGAATCGGGGAATAGAGCGGGAGGGGTAATATGGAGTGATTTTATCATATATCTTCTTCTTCTTCTTCCGTCCTTAGCCACCGACCGTCAAAGCAGTCAGTGGCCATTACGTCTAGTGGCGTCTTAGGGCAACAGCAGATAGGTTTTCTTTGCCATTGTTTCCCATCACGCCTAGTGGCGTCTTTAGGGCAACGGCAAATCAACCCATTTGCTGTTGTTTCCGTAATCGAAGTGACTGGCAAACGGGTGATCAGCCCGTTGTGTTATCATATATCTCCCCTGTTAAAAGCCTGCATCCCAATGCAGCTTTATAATCTGTATTAACAATCCCGATCAAATAAACTCAACTAGGCTTTTTGATTATCCTGGGTTTCTGCAGGTGGGTGCCTACTCAAGAAATCTGCCCCAACGTTCTGCGATCCAGGAATGTGTTCAGTGGTAAACGAGTACGGTTTAATGAGAAGTGACCACCTTAACAAACGTGCATTACCATGTTTTGCCTGGGCCAGAAATACCAGTGGCTGACGATCGCTTTGTACCACGAATGGTCTACCATACAGATAGATCTGGAATTTCTTGATTGCCCAGGCTAAAGCCAAACATTCTTTTTTCAATAGTTGAGTAATTTTGTTCCGCTCTGTTTAACTTGCGGCTGGCATAAGCAACTGGGTTCAGTTCCCCATCTGGTGAAGAGGCCCTTTGTAACAATGTGGCCCCTAATCCCACATTACTTGCGTCCGTTCTTACCACGAATTCCTGACTCAAATCAGGTAATTTCAATATAGGCTTACTGGTGAGTTTTTCCTTTAACTCATTATATGCCAACTCGCATTCTGCTGACCATTCTATTCTATCTGGTTTTCCTTTACGAGTTAAATCCGTCAGAGGAGCACATACAGAGTTAAAATTTGTAATGTACTTTTGGTAAAAGCCACAAAGTGACACAAAGGATCGCACATCCTTCTTAGTCTGTGGTCTGGGTGTTCTCTGTAATTTCTCCAGGTTCTTGGGGTAGGGATCATGCTACCCTGATGTACAGTATGTCCCAAGAATTCTAATTCCTTGCATCCAATGCAACATTTTGTTGGTCTAGCAGTTAAGTTTGCCTCTCTGAGTCTATCAAATAGCATATTCAAAGAGTTAACATGTTCTTCAAAGGTCTCCATAACGATGAGGATATCATCCATGAAATTGTTAATACATGGGTTTTTCAGGGGATCCAACAATTTTTCACATCATTCTGGAAAACAAACTCGGGGCATTTTTCAAACCAAACGGCAACATGTTGAACTCATAGTGCCCTTCCGAGGTGCTAAATGCCAGATAAGGTCGAATCTCAGGCTTCACTGGAATCTGGTAATATCCCTTGCTGAGATCTACCTTAGAAAAATATGTTGCCTTATTCAGCCTGGCAAATAGTTGGTTAGTATCCGGTAATGGATCCACCTGACTTTTTGTGACAGCATTCAGTTTCCTGTAATCTATGCACAGTCTATGTTCCCCAGAGGGTTTCCTCAACAATACCACACTGGAGCTATAAGGAGATTCACTGTGAGAAATGATTCCTTCCTGTAACAGATAATCTATCTCCTCTTTTAAAGCTTTCTCTTTTGCGAATGGGATAGTATAGGCTCTCATACAGATGGGTGTTGGGTCTAGTAATTTAATGTCATATTCCAACAAGTTGGTATGCCCCGGTTTGTCCGTTAACACGTCTGTATGATTTTCCAGAACCTTTTGAATCTTCTCCCTCTGACCTTTCGTCAAATGTTTACTGATCTTTACCTGTGCAGGAGTTTCACGGGGTTTCAGGGGGTATTCAAAAGAGGTGAGAGGTTCATTCGTCATCTCAGTAGTTATGGCCAAGGTCATTAAGTGTGTCCCTTCCTGGATTTGTCTATCATGATATTTCTTTAGGAGGTTCACGTGATAGATTTTTTCTTTACTTTCTTATCTATCTTATAGTTAGTTCTAGATACCTTTTCTAAAACTGTGTAAGGACCTTGCCATCCGATCTGAAGTTTGTTGCTGCTGCCGGGTGGTAGAAGAAGCACCTTCTCCCCCACAGCAAGCTCCCTATCCTTCGCTTTCTTATTGTAATATGCAGCATGTTTCTTCCTGGCTTGTCTTAGGTTATCATTTGCGAGTTTCCAGCCAGTTTTTAAGCGAGTGATCAGCTCGTTCACATACTGATATGATGAGGTTACAGTCTCTTCTGCCTTCTCATCTGTCCACGTCCTCAATAAGGCTTCCAATGGACCTTTAATTGGTCTGCCAAATAGCAGTGTTGCCGGTGCCATTCCGGTCGAACTATGTGGGACTTCCCGGTAAGCAAACAAGGCAGCGGGTAAGTATTGATCCCACGTGTCAGGTTTTTCATGGGCCAGCTTTCCCAGGATGGAAATGAGTGTCCAGTTAAATCTTTCCACCTGCCCGTTCCATTGGGGGTGATACGGACTATAGTGAAAGTGCTTGGCTTGGAATATCATGAAAACTTCCTCAGTTAGTCTCCCCTTGAACTGTGATCCATTATCAGTCAAGATTTGGTGGGGAAAACCTAACCTCATGAATATTGTAAGTAATGCCTCTGCCACATGTTTCGAGTCGATTGATGACAAGGCTACCGCCTCTCCCCACATAGAGCAAGTGTCCACCAGAGTAAGAATGTAACTGTTTCTCCTCTTGGTACGTGGGAGAAAATTATAAGATAAGAAAATTAGCAATGAGGAAAATATAAAAATGTTTAATACATTTGTTAAAAAACAAGGATGACAAGGTGATCCATAAATGATTTGTGCTCAGACGGAAAAGTTAAACTTACCAGAACATACTACATGAAGCACATTTTAAATAATACTCTTATTTCTGTTTTTTCGAGCAACATATTCACGTACAGTTTTGTCATATGAGAGCTTCCTTGCAATGTCATTTTCTAGAGACAATATGCATAAAGAATTTAAGCGCTCTTCAGTCATGGTAGACCGAAATTTGTTTTTTTTATGAAGGATAGCTTTGAAAATATCCTTTCTGCTTCACAGCTCGTGATGGGCATTGTCAAGTACGGCTTAAGCGCAGTAGTAATATCGGGGAACACTTCAATTAGGTGTTGCTCACAAATAAGCTGAAGAACTTCTGCGCATTGCATTTTAGATGGCGTGTTTTCTTCTGAATTCTGGGATTTCCTAAGGTGCAAATATTCTTTGCACTGATAACACTCGTTTACAAATTTGTGGTCAATACCATCTTTGTAATACGATATTAAAAGTTTAATACTGTCCTCATCAATTTCAGAATTGTTCACCAATTCTGAGTGAAACTTGAACCTTTTCGCAATCTGCTCATATGGGTCAATCCTCTTGCGTATCTGGATTATCAAGCAGTCATAGAGTTGATATAGAACTTCTATCCTAAATTTTTCAGCTCCTCTCAAAGAAGCAATACCACTTGTTCCATCTGAAAATTTCCTTGTAACAATGCGTTTGGAAGCATAAGAATAACTTGAAGTGATATCTTCACACAAACGTTTTGCTTCTGATTCATAGTGTGCATTCCTATCGGCTGAATTTTCTCTGAGTTCTTTAACAAACGAAAGTAAAGATGAAAGCAGAAGATAACCTTCAAATACATCAAAACCAGGGGTTTGGAGTTTCTTACTTGTTTTGTTGAGACGCTCCAGCACTTCTTCCCATACGACTGTTAAAATAGCATATTCCAGCTGTACCAACTTGTTGTATAAATTCTTTGCATCTCTTTTACATTCAGGCTTCTCTTCTGAGTCTTCAAAAATATGTTTGAGAGTTTATAAAATACCCACATATCCATTTTTAATTGCCCGGACTGCTTCATAGTGTGCAGACCATCCAGTGACGCTTAAGCTCTTAAGATAAAAATGTAGATTGCCCTGTGTGTTAAAAATCCCCCATCTTCGTGGAGATTCAGGAAAGAAAACATGCAGCTCCTGCAAAATGCCAAAATAGTCAACAACTTCAGGTACAATAGACACTGCCTTTTCTCCAACAAGGTTAAGTGAATGGGCTGCACATGGTACATAGTCTGCGTACCTGTTAATGTTTTTAAAGAGTGCTTGCAGCCCTTTCTTCGAGCCCTTCATGTTAGATGCATTATCGTAGGATTGAGCACGGATATTTTCAAGTGAAAGCTTATGTTCACCCAGGACTTATATTTTGTTGAACAAGGTCGTGGATGAATGGTTTTCTATCGGTAAAAATGTTAAAAATCTCTCACAGGGTTTTCCATTATAGCAGTATCGAACCACAATTACCAGCTGGTCAACATGTGTCAAGTCAGGCGTAGAATCAACAATAATAGAGTAGTATTTGGTGTCTAGGTTGTTGATTTGATTCACAATTTCATCTTGCACATGTTTTCCCATAATTTCTATCAATTCTTCATACACGGTTTTGAATAGGTAAGTAGCATTTACTTTTCCATTTTTACATTTCTCGAGATGTTCATGTAAAAATGGGTCAAATTCTGCAATAAGTTCAATGGCCCCCATGATGTTTCCGTTATTTGGTGAGCCCCACTTCTCCTCATGACCTCTAAATGCCAAACCTCTTTCACTTAAAAACTTTATAACAGCTACAACTCTTTTCAGTACTTCAAAATAGTACTGTATGGTTTTTGTCATCTGTTCTTTAAGTTGCCAATCCACAGTATTTTTATTTGACTTTCTTGCTATCCAACACAACATCGCCCTCTTATGTTCCATACTGTCTTCATGATTCTCCAGAGTTTTGAGTACATTCATCCACCTGTTGTAAGTGATGCTTGGCATTTAGAAAAGAGTTTGCAAACAAAACAGTATATACAGCCTTTGCTCTTTGAGTAAACTAACCAGGATCTCATCACAGTCTGGCCATTTTTCAATCTTTTTTCAAAATATTTGTTTGAGAAACCTTTGTTTTGCTCCGTATAAACCGTGCTTGATTCGATATATACATCATCTGGTTTTTTATTTTGAAAAAAAACCTATGTCTTGCATTAAACAGTTCTGTAGGAAACCATTATCAACTGTTATGGGCCAGTTTTCGAGGTCACTGTATTCTTTGAAATCACTGAATTCGCTTCCTGTTTCATGTTTCTGCTCAGTCTCTGCTTGTTTCGCAGTACTTTCATGTTGACCACTGTGATCGTCATCTGTATCAAACGCTCCAACAGTGGGTTGAATATTGCTAGAAAGAGCTCCCACAGCTTGTGCACTATCACTGGCTTCAATTGTGTTTGCTTGGCTTGTTTCAACTGTAGGTGTTGACAAACTTGACACTGCCAAATAGTATGTTAGTTTTTGACATTTAGAGATTTCGTCAGATCGCTTTTCCTTGAGTTTGCGTTTTTGGTATACACTTAAGTACTTTCGTGAACTCATTGTTATTCCTCTAGTGTCTTGACCTCTGTTAAAAAGGGGGAAAAAAATTACATTAGCCACAGCAGAACAGCCAACTTACCGTGACACTCCGCCTTTACAACATCTGTGCTACTGAGTCTCAAACTTTGGGATTGTTGAAATATATACAACAAAAAATTAATCAATTTGAGTCGTGCGACATTTGTCGCATGCTTTGAAAGGAAAAAGATTTAGGTCTACTTTCTGAGAAAGCGTTTTTTTCGTTTACGGATCAGCCTACATGATACTTTAATAAGCTTTTAATCTTTATTTTAACTATTATTTTGTATTGAATTACAATTCAGTTGTATATTGATAATAATATTAATATTATTATTTCTAAAAAAAAAAACCTTTTCATACAGTAGACCCAACATTTTTAATCAATGTGGACTAAAGTCGCTTTTGGGGCCCCTCCGAGATTAAGGGCCCTGAAGCTTAAGCATCATTAGTTTCATAGTAGATCCGCCACTGCTTGCTGGTAGTCCGCCCTGTTGTCACCTGACTTACTCCACTCTTACCCCATCGATTTATTCTTGCTTCTTTGATGTCAGCTATATTCCCATGCAGGGGATGCCTTTCGCCTGTAGTTACTCGCATATAAGTATTTGCCTGAGCCATCGCATAAAAGATCTAATTCACAGCAATCCAAGCACGTGCCGCATTCTCACAATTGGGGTATCTCGCGTACAGCCCAAGACTATAAGCATCCCTTCATTTTGAATGCATTCCAGTCGTTCACATTGTGATATTGATAGCGTGAGTGTTCCCAGACCATACTTCGATGACAGACATTACTAGCTGATGATACAGAAGAAATACGAGGGGAGTTCAGAAAGTAATGCACCACATCGTTTTTCTCAGGAGCTGTTTATTCAAAAAGCATGAAATTTATACACAATATACATGGATATGTCATGTAAACATTGGTATTATTCAACATAATCCCCATCAACTTGTACGGCTTTATGCCAGCGCGAAACAAGTGCATGTATTCCTAGCCGGTACCAGATTTTGTTTTGATCATGTAGCCGTTTCTTCGCTGCATGAATCACTCCCTCATCATCTTCAAACCTTGTCCCACGGTGTGCATCTTTAAGTGGACCAAATAGATGAAAATCAGAGGGTGCCAAATCGGGACTATAGGGTGGATGGGGTAGTACAGTCCAACCCAATTTGGTGATTGCTTCCCGTGTTGCCAGACTTGTGTGAGGGCGCGCATTGTCGTGAAGGAGAAGCAGGTCTGCTGGATTCTTGTGCGGCCGAACTCTGCGAAAACGTTGATTGAGTTTTTTTCAACGTCTTAATGTAAGCTTTCGAATTGATTGTCTCTCCTCTTGGCATAACGTCCACAAGAATCACACCTTCAATGTCCCAAAAGACAGTGATCATGACCTTTCCAGCTGAAGGAATTGTCTTGAATTTCTTTTTTCGTGGTGATTGCGGATGATGCCACTCCATTGAGTGTCTTTTTGTCTCAGGTTCAAAATGATGGGCCCAGGTTTCGTCACCTGTAACTATCTTAGCCAAAAAGTTCTCTCCATCAGCATTGAAACGCTCCAACAATTCAGAAGAAATTGCTTTCCTTTGCAATCGGTGGTCATTTGTGAGACTTCGAGGAACCCATCTTGCGCATACCTTAGAAAATCCGAGAGTTTTTATAACTGCATTTGCACTACCAATGGTGACTGACAGCTGTAAGGCCAATTATTGAGTAGTGATTCGCCTATCAGTAAGAATAATGCCCTCAGCGCATTTCAACATTTCTGCGTTGGTGGCTGTGGCAGGACGTCCACAGCGCGGCCGATCAAGCAGCTCCGTATCTCCACTTCCTGATTCTTTGATTCTCTGAACCCAGAGACTGACTGTACTCCTGCCGACTGCAAAACTTCCATACACATCACATAGACGCTTGTGAATATTCACAACAGTTTCCTTCTCTGCAACGAGAAATTCTATCACAATTCGCTGCTTGTAACGCATGTTGCTAACACGCTCCATTTCAACGGTTTAGGGCAGCCGTATTATTCGGCCGGTTGCAGTGCAATTTGGTGCACACAATTGGCACATGCCATATTTGAAGTGTGCAAAATTTCATGCTTCTATCTTCATTATTAGCTGAGAAAAACGATGTGGTGCATTACTTTCTGAACGCCCTTCGTAGTAGTCTTTGCTCCAGGTGTGCTGCGGCCATTGTTTTTAGGATTACCAGACCACCGTTACCATACCTTGGCTTTTTCCCCAAGATCTTGGCTTTTTCGTTCAAATCTTGGGATATTGGCTTTTTTTCTGAGGACCTTGGCTTTTTTGTTGTTGACATTCTGAGCGTGTCAGTAAGTCAAATATATGTCAAACTAGCTAATTACTTTTAACAAAATTATGCCTACTGCACAGTACATCCAATACGTGCGGCTTTCGTACTAATAGTCACTGCAAGTGTTACCATTCGAAATTTTGAAAAAAGCCAAGATAAGACGTCAAAAAAAGCTGAGAGTGAACAAGACAATTTACATGACCAATGGAAACTTCTATCCAATTCAAAAGAGTCTTTTCAAAACATGGCTAATCTTGAACCTGGAACTTTCTGGTTTAAGTTGAGATCAATCAAGGATGGGAATGATCATTTGAAGTTTGGACTGCTTTCCAAATTTATATGCGGTATAATGGCGTTGCCATATTCATCAGCATGTGTAAAAGGTATTTTCGCAAGTCACCTTTGTGAAAACAGCTCAGAAATAGATTGCATGCCGTCACTGCCACAAATAGGTTGTTAGCAAAGCAAGCCATATAAAAAAAATGTGTTGAATGTCACTCCTGGACACCACCAAAATCTCTGATTGCTGACGTTGTAGAAGGATGTTGTTATCATCGTTACTTAGAAAGAGTGAGAGAGAAATCGAGACATTCAACTTTCGTCATGCTGCCAGAAGAGGATGATGTTTATGATTCAATTACTGCTTAAAACTGTTTCTGGAAGATTGACATAATTAACTTTAATATTTTAATAATACTTAATTGTCTTCAATCATTCAATGGCATGGACATTTTTCAATAAAGAGACTGTTTTTAGTGTCGATTTAGAATGTTATGTTAGATCTTTGGAATAGTCTATATATATATATATATATATATATATATATATATATATATATATATATATATATATATATATATATATATATATATATATATATATATATATATATATATATATATATATATATATATATATATATATATATATATATATATATATACAGTAGAACTCCATTTATCCGAACCCCATGGGACCGAGCATCGTTCGGATAATCAAATGTTCGGATAATTGGATTACATAATGTATCGAGTACATGTACACATATTTCTAAAAATAATTAACCATCACAAGGAAAATACACTATAAAACATATTTACTTGTACTGTAATAATAATACCCACACTGTATTAGATCACTGTATCACCAAAATCTTTTATTACACTGCAGTGCATGTACTACAGTACTTGTATTAATTATTTTTGTTAAGAAAGAGAAATGTTTTCAAAATAACATTACAAACGTTTCAAAACCAGGCGCAACTTACGTATATATGTACTTGCACAGATGTAGCCCACTATTTAAAATAATGAGGAATCCTCTTTTGCACCAAACTGGATAGTCTCCTTTTGGCTGCTAAGTCCCGCATTCTCTTCAACAGCAGAAGCTGTGTAGGACAGCTGTCATCTTCTTGCTCGTACCAAGCAATCGCTGTTTCTAGTGCTATAAAGGCCTCTTCAGGACTTGGTCGACGTTTTGGTTTTTCTTCATAATCTACAAGTACATCATGTACTTCTGAGGAGTCTTCATCATCGGTCACTACATGTATTTGGTTTTCTTCTTGCACAAAAGACAAAATTTCTTCGTCATTCAAAAACTGAAAACCAGAATCATTATCATCTTCTAGCCACATGTGTGCATCATCTTTGTCACAGTCCGAAAATCCGGGCATTGCTTGAAACAGTTCCACAACTTCATTTATACAATCATCATTTGTGTCCACTGCAGTAGTTTCATTTCCTCCTTTTTTCCCAAGCAATCTACTCCAAGCCTTGTTGAGATTATCTTGTGACAGGGTGGTCCAAGCATCAGCTAACATATAGCAGCAGTCTTTGAGATTAAGCTTTTTGGAAAACGCCACCACACTTTCTTCATCTTCAGTCAACAATAAACGACGCAGGACTTCCTTCTTGTACATCTTTTTAAGCTTTGCTATAACACCCTGATCCATTGGTTGAATCAGTGCTGTTACATTGGGAGGCAGAAAAATTACTTTAAAATTTGCATCAACTGCATTCAATGTATCCGTCTCTGGATGAGATGGTGCATTGTCCAGTAGAAGAATTACTTTTTCAGTTTTCTTTTCTTGTTCTCTCAACCTCTTCACATTTGGGATGAACTGATTTGTATACCAATCAAGAAATATTTCACTATTCATCCAAGCACTCTTCTGTGCTTTGTAACACAATGGGAGACATGTCACATTCTTTAAACAACGTGGTTTTTTGGCTTTGCCGATCATTAGCACCGGTAAACGATGACTTCCACTGGCATTCGCGGCTACCAAAATTGTTACTCTCTCTTTGCACTTTTTAAACCCAGGGGCAGCTGCTTCGCGCTGAGATGCAATTGATTTTTGAGGCAATGATTTCCAGTATAAGCCAGTCTCATCGGCATTATACACATCATCGAGTGAATAACCTTCTTCTTCCAAAAAAGCCAAGAATGTTTCTTTAAAATTTTTAGTGGCAGTTGCATCGCTAGATAAAGATTCCCCTTGAATCTCCAATTCTCGTATGCCATGACGAGATTTAAAGTTTCTTAACCATCCCTGGCTAGCCTTAAAGTCAGGAGGACCGTCAAGTTGATTGTTGAACTGAAATGCCTTTTCACACAACAGAGAACCAGAGATAGGTTCCCCTTTGCTTCTTCTTTGCACAAACCATATATACAAAGCCTCTTCCAATTTCACATCTTTCGCATTTCTCATGGTTTTACGTTTCTTCGACCCATTTTCACTATCAAATTTCGATGCAAAACTCATAATTTCTTCTTCTTCCTTGTTCGCCCTGAAAAGGACGGTGGTTGCGTTGTGTCTGTTTACGAAGTAGCTGTGATATCTGCACCTTTCGGTCGACACATCCGACTTCAGCATGGCATTTTTTAGGGACCGGGTTTGCCTTCCCATTGCGATCTGTACTCGCTCAGCCAGACTGCACTGATGCAGACTGTTTCCAGGACCACCACGTGGAGGTGGAGTACGGTCTTAGTCAGCTCTGGTTCGCTGACTCTGATGCAAGCAGTCAAGCTATGGGTCGCTGATTGCATTCACTATTGCTGCATCTTTGGGTCCCACTCATAATTTTATCCTTGTTACTTTTGATGTCAGAGACGGTAGCTTTCCCAACATTGAACATCCTCGCAAGTGAAGACACAGTTTCACCTTGTCCTAGTCTCTTGATAATTTCTGTTTTCGTTTCAATTGACAAAACATTGCGGTTCCTTTTATATGCTTTAGGCCTACTGGAAGATGCCATATCGCACAGAGAAATACTTGTACACCAAAATTATTCTGCTGTAGTAGCAGACACAATTATTTTAAGTTGAACTGTCTGTTTAGCCAGTGTTCTACCTAGAACGCACACGTACACTTTATTGGTAAACCAGATATTAACTGACTTTATGATCTAACTGACTTCCTGTACGTAAGCGACCGACCATTAGCCCATCCCATTCTCTACAAATTGTTCGCACACATTTGAAGTTTGCCGCATCAAAAGATTCAGAATTTTAGTCTAACGTGACTGTGGCATCTGATTTTTTTTTTTTTTTTTTCCTAGAACAAGTGTTCGGATAATTGGATGTTCGGATAATTTGGGTTCGGATAAATGGAGTTCTACTGTATATATTATATATATATATATATATATATATATATATGAATATATATATATATATATATACATACACACATACACTTGTCGGGAGCCGCGCTGGTGTAATGGCTACGGCTTTGTACTGGCGACCAGGTGTTCATGGTTCAAACCCGGGCGTCAGCGTTTGAAGAAATGTTTACGGCCGGAAATTTGACTGAATATCCTGAACGGCTCCTGTGATAAACCCTCTGTGGATGGGAAGGAGTGAAGCTCCTGAACGGGTTGGAAGGAAAGTCCTCAGGTTCCCCAGCCTCGCAATGATATGTCATTGGGCCGAAGGGCTGAAAGCCCAAGTGCCGCTGGTTAAGAAAAAAAAGAAAAAAAAAAAAAAAAAATATATATATATATATATATATATATATATATATATATATATATATATATATATATATATATATATATATATATATATATATATATATATATATATATATATATATATACTTGTCTTATCTTGGTTTTCTTCCAAATTTTGACTGGTAACACAGTACCAGACCTCTGTTGCACTTCTGTTTGATTAGACCACCACGGTACTTGAATGATACCCGCGATCAAATGCTATTCCCAGGCATTTCAGCTTGTCTTGCCTTTCAATTGTCTGCCCACTAAAAGTAATGTCTGGCAGATCTGTGATGTCGGTGTTTACCGGTCACATACATGTCACGGGTTCTTCTTAAAAAATAAAAACTTGGGCCATCGAGAATCATCTCCCGTGCTGTACTTTACCAAAATGGAGTCCATACTTGCATCTGTTTAAAAACTCAACAGTCTGGAAGAGTTCTTCATAGTGATAATTTACACTTGAAATGTATGACCAGAGGTCAAGTTGGCTTGAACCGCCGTTTTTCTGCCCCCTAGACCGCGCTCACCTCATTTGCGTTCTAAAACCATATGCACTAAAAAAAAACATATTGCGTTCAAAACGTCAAGAATGCGAGCACAATCTGCTTTCAATATGGAGTTGTTCAAGGAGCAACACAACACACAGGCTTTGTTTGGATTGACCTTGGAGTAGGTTTCCTCACACTATTTAAACACATCATGTAGATTTCAGTGTCTGCTATTGACCATTTCATGTTGGTCAGAACCAGTCCTGCAAATTAGTATGTCACATGCAAAAGTCAACTTTACTCCCAGCCCAGTTGGCTGAATGGTGGCTATTTTGCTGTGTAGATTTTAAACAGCTCGGTGATAGTGGAAAACCCTGGGATAGTCCCGGGCTGAACAGTTACTTCAAAGGTGCCCAACATATGAGGAACAGAGAAAGCGCATATGGCCATCATCAGTACCATTCCTGGAAAACCTCTACGGAAATACCAGCAGCCTCAGGCTGACCACTGCCTTCTTTGAACATATTCGACGCCTGAAAGTGAACGAAGAAGAAGAAGTCATTCATTCAAACATTTCAGCCTTACAGTATTTCTGATTCAGTATCAATTTTTCCAGCATTTCAGGTGCTTAACTCTCTGCTGCAGATACAGTTTGTCTACAGTCCTCCTTCATGAACTCTCTCCAATTCACAGTAAGAAAAGATGATGGTAAAGACAGTCTCATTGTATATACTGCTGTAGAGGAGTGAAGTGTTAGAGGCTTTAATATACTAGGTTTCAGCTCTATGAAGTGGCGTGACTGGTTCCCTCCCTCACTACATTTGATCTTCCCTAACTCAAGAGCAGAGTCAAGTACCCATGTGCAGCTGGGTAGACTGGAGCATGACACTACCAGGTTTCAAATCTGGTAACTCTGCTCAAGAAGCAAGCACTCTAAGATACGGTGCCACTTGACACTCACTTCACAGTATGTGACAGGTATTATATTTTGTACATAAAACCAAACAGAAGTGGTCTTAGAAAATTATAAAAACAGCATGCATAGGTTAAAGATATTTATGGTCCCGTCTGAGCAGAGGTGATAGTGGTAAATATGTGAGAATAAGGTGTAAGAAATAGATTTCACGAGTGAATAGTTAAGGAGAAGATTTGTCTCTGGACTGAATAGTTTCTCTAGTCCAGCCTATCTATGCGACTATAATTTAGTGTAAGACAATCTTTCACCCCCTTATATCTAGAAATATAAGTTAAACTAAACACACCCACACACAATTATGTGACAACAAGACAGACAAACGCGAAAAACACTATGGTTAATTGGTATGGGTCTGACCAACACACAAAGATAAGTTCTTTTTGTTGTTTATTATCATTAAACTTTTTTTACAACATCAAAACATATAGAGAAATAAATACATCATGTTTACAGACACATGAAAATAACCGAATAAGTGCCCTCCCCCTTGTTGAGAAAGGATCCCAAAAGAAGTTAATAACCCAAAGGACAAAGATTAACACTAGGTTACAGAATAGACTGTGAAGAACACGTTCCCACTAAATTACTACTCAGTAAAGTACACAAGTTTATCGAAATAAAAAAAGAAGTTAGTACAATGATTGTAACACAGAAAAATATTAACTCTCTGCTACAGTGTGGTATTACTGTAACACCTTCTGTAGGCGGGATGGCTGGACAAAGTTAATATAGTTTCGCTGATGAATGGCGATCAGCATAGGTTGGGCTTACAGGTGGCCGACAGGTGTGTAACTATGTAAATCATAACATACGCGAATGATACAGGGTTCTTGCATACTTGAACAGACTGCGGCCACACACCACAACAAACATAGGAGTCAGGAACGTTGGAAACTCCTGGTAACGTTACACACTGTTTATTCACTACACAGTCACGTAGAAATCATAGCAAGATGGTTCACATCATAAACACGAAGCAGCAAATAGGTGAATAGGCTGCAGGACATAGCAGCAAATATTTCATTTCATAATAGTACAGCAAAAAATATCATTGCAGTTCTCAATAGTCCATGACTGAATCATTATGAATACAATGCATTAACAAGCCAACGAGATCCGTGGCTTTGAATAATAAGTTCCCTGGGAGAAAACAACATTCTCTTCAACACTCTATCTGCAAAACAATCCATCACAGGAATATGAATATGGAATAATGGCCTGTATAATCCGTGGCCTCATAATATCTTCGATAAAGTACATTCTGCAATTATCAAATATTCCTCTCACACATAAAATACTGGAACACACTAGCGGAATGGATAACAACCATTCCGAAGCTCCGCCAGAAAACGAACTGTCACGAAATAACAGTTGCTCAAAACAGCTCACTAAAAATTCATTCAAGCGCGAACTCGCAGCTTGAGATGTGAGCTGAATTCATCCGCCTTTCCCACCGAAACTAATTCATAGAACATTCGACCAGTTTCTATATCCTATCATTAAACAAAGTAACCACTAGTCAGGTAACAGTTTAAACATACTGAGCATACAACCCCCGACTAAAAAATTCTCTCGTCACGCAGAGCGTGTTTACTAGCGTGTACAAAAAAGCGACCCGTACATTCCAGTCTTTAACACTTAACTCCCCTTAATTAAGATATGACTTAACAGACTACACCGACCCCCGGGGGGAAAAATGATATGATCATTTTTTTTTGAAAAAAATTACATCAAACAAAAAAAATGAGGTCGATGCAATCATAATATCTACACATAAGGATTACCCTATGTTAAGTCATGTTAACAAAAAAGAGCAAAAGAGGTATAGAAGTAAGTGTAAAGCAAAAAAAATGAAGTATAGAAAGATAATGAAATAAGCATACGAAGATCGACAAATTCAAAGAAATATGAAGTATCAAGTATAGACTAGCTATGCCATCATAAGTGAAAAGTGAAAAGACCAGATGAAGTACAAGAAGAATGAGCAGACAATGATATATCATGGTAAACAATAAGTTAAACAATGCATATTTATATCAAAATACAAATAACAAGATACCATTTTTTAAAATAACATAATGTGCATGATAACCAAGTTAATAAACTTATAAAGTACCAATGATGAACTTGTTATAGGCATCAATTAATAATATCGCTATACATAGTTACCCCTAGCGCACAATCAAGCGCTGGGCAAAGAAAAAAATCATTACAATGTCAGAGAGAGAAAAATAAAAATAACCTTTTTTCTTGTCTTCATTTTTTTTTTTTTAATGCACAATACCGAAATGTATTGTAATGATAAGTTAAGTTACAATAGTATGATCATTACAATCATCACCCGCTCAACGTCTATCAAAACACAGTAGTGTAAGAACAATATGGTAATGAAATGGTGCATTATCAAAACACAGTCATATAAAAATAATATGGTAATGAAATGGTGCATAAAGATGAACCAACACATTATCTCAAAGGAGTTAAATCAATCCTAATACAATACTATCTAATATACTATACTATACTATACCAATATACAATTCTATCTACTATCTCCAGAGGTCTTGAAAGAATCTATGAACATGAAGAGGTAACATCATACAATGCGGAGTCAACATGTCGACTGTCTTCACTGGAACAGCAAATCTTGCACAAGGTAACATATACACGAGGTAGAAAAGTAACAGCTTAATCATGTAACATATCAACTGAGGTTCTCATGGGAAAGCCGTTGCTGTGAAAAAAAACAAATGAAAATCTCTGTTTGGTAAAGGTAAGATTTTATGAAATACAACAGTCAATTTTAATTTGAATCTATCAAATGTGGCCGTGTAAACTTCCGACCCCTGTATGATGTTAATCAAACTTCCTCCTGTGATGGGGCCGTAAAGACACCCCAGCTTCCCCCTTCATGTTCAAGGCATATTTATCGCCCATATATTTTCGATGTGCGCGCAGCACGCTGGGATGTGAAGAGTCTGACTCAGTAGAAGATTTATTACTAGACCATAATAAAGCCTAAAAATTAGTTATATTTGATAGTTGTGTGTTATATTAAATAGCTGTAGGTTTATTTGTGTTTTCGCTATTTCTAGAGCGATAATCGCGTGTGTTATTTGCGTGGCGCAATTAATCCGCGCAGCGCACTAAAGTTGAGTGATTAGCCTAGAGCCTATATAAAGAGATAGCGGGCGGCGAACGGGCCTATTTTGCAAAAGCCGCCCAGAGAGAACAAACGAAGTTAGACACCAGAGCCAAGCTGTAAATGCCTTGAGCACATTAGCAATCGAGCACAGGCTGGGTGTTTGTTTGGTGTTTTGTTCGTTTTGTTATTTGTTTAATGTTTGCTTCAGTTTGCTCTTAATGTCACTGATAGGGTTGTAGAAATAAATACAGCCCCTGCCTTAAGAATCAGAGTTTTATTGTTGAATCGGGTCGGTTGCGAGTGTGCAAGAGAGTGATCAAATATCACAACATCATAATCACCATCTCGCCCACCCTGTCACAATTGGCGTCGTCGGCAGGATAGGCAGACAGTGACACCGAGCAAACAGCAAACGAGCAAATATAATATTGTAAACACACAGCAGTGCGGTCTTGCAGCAAGATGGCTTCGATCAATGCGCATATGAAGGTAGTATACGTGGAGGTGCCGGAAGTAAGGCGATTTGATGGAAAGGCAAGTCCCATTTGGCAAGAGTTTGTGGAAGATGTAAAGGCCGTGTGGAAGATGGCGCCCTTTTGTGCAGAAGACACTTCGATTACGGAAACGACAGCAAATGGATTGATTTGCCGTTGCCCTAAAGACGCCAATAGGCGTGATGGGAAACAATGGCAAAGAAAACCTATCTGCTGTTGCCCTAAGACGCCACTAGGCGTAATGGCCACTGACTGCTTTGACGGTCGGTGGCTAAGGACGGAAGAAGAAGAAGAAAAGTTTGCAATAAAGAAGAGACTTGCTGCTGTCTTTCTGTAGATAACTCCGAAGAAATAGTTACACTTTCCCATGATTCTGTTGAATGAAGTGGGACAACAGGAAGAGAAAGATTTACATCGGAGAAGGTAGCCTCTTCCTCCTGAATAACCGATAGAGATGCACAGTGATTATGACAGACCGGAGGGTCGTCTGTCGTCTGAAAAACAGACTGTAAGTAGTCTGGACGGTCATGAAATTCTTTCAGCATATTAATATGATAGGTTTTATGCTTCCCGTCAACATCGACGACATAGTCGACATCAGAAATTCTTGAGATAACAGTATAAGGACCTTTCCAGGAAATAAGAAGTCGATTGTCTCTACGAGGGAATAATACAAATGCCTCGTCACCAGGATAGAGTTGTCTAATCTGTATCTATTTGCAAAGAGCCTTACTTTCTCTTTGGCAGTCTCAGATGCTGAGGTAGCTAACCTACATGAATCGATAATTTTCTGTCTCAGAGAAATGACATATTCGTAGGAAGATTGAGTGTCATCATTGATATCATCAGCAGTTAATAGGTCGTGAAGCAACGACATGGGACCACGAGGTTGCGCACCAAAAACGAGCTCGAATGGTGAAAACCCAGTATGCTCATTTGGCACTTCTCTGTACGCGAAAAGAGCCGCGGGCAACACCCTGTCCCAATCCTGAGGATGATCCTCAGTTATCTTCCCAAGTAAATTCTTAAGCGTTCTATTCTGACGCTCAACTAACCCGTTTGACATAGGGTGAAACACACTGCTTAGAGACCTTTCAATGCAGAGCATGGCCATCCCCTGAGACAGAGTCTGATACCAATTGTGTGCCATGATCAGATACGATTTGTTTTGGAAAACCCAGACGCGAGAGAATTAGCCAAAGAGCATCTGCCACATCAGCAGAAGAAACGTTCTTAAGAGGTATAGCCTCTGGCCAACGTGTACACATGTCAATACATGTAAGGATGTATTGGTGTCCCCTGGCAGACTTGATTTTAAAAGGACCAATAATGTCAATTGCCATTTTCTGAAAAGGACGAATAGGAATGTCTGCAGCTTGGATAGGTGCTGCATGGCGTGAACCTCGTGACTTAACCTCCTGACATATCTTACAGGAGCGACAATAAATAGTTATATCTCTGTTTACGCCCGGCCAAAAGAAGGAAGATAGAACCCTAGATTTAGTACGGGAACATCCCATATGTGCTGCACACTGAGAGTCGTGGGCATGTTGCAAGATCCGAACTCTCATGTCAGTAGGTACAAGAATTTGCGAACGTATGGACGAAGTAGAAACTCGTACCATTCGAACTAGTACTCTATTCTTAATTAAGAACCAATATTTAGGATTTGTGTCACAATTTGCATTATGTTGTTTAACTAGGAGAAAAATTTTTTGTAATGATGTATCATTTTGCTGAAGTTTGATAAAAGACTCTCGTGAAATCACGGAGTGAGCATCCTGATTATGTACTTCATTAATTTCAGCAGATGGAGTCTGTAAAAGATTTTGAGCTTGTGCTCTAGTAGTGACTGCATAAGCAGCCTGAATGTTTTGCTCTTCCCAGATAGCAATCTGTTGAGGAGTACAATCCTTAATTCCATGTATACGTCCGACGATAAAGTCTGCAATAGGATTCGGGAGCATACGTGCGTGGACATGTCCCGTAAAAAAGGGAGTGGCTATGTGGACAATAGCAGATGGAAAAGTCTCAACTGTCCCACCAAATGTCACACATTTCACTACATCAACAGTGGCACAGGAAGGATGTATCAGAGATTGTTTAATCCCAACAGTTGTGCATCCAGAATCAAATAGAACTGAAACGGGATTATTATTTACAAATCCCTTATGTAGAGTAAGAGACCCTCTTCCGTCATGCGCAGCTAAGGCAGGAAGAGTGGGTAGAGGATGACCACAACTCAATGTAGTTATAGGTTGGAACAAAGTTGTGCACTCCGGGCACTGAGATGCTCTCTCTAAATCGAAAGCAGAGCAAGCAGTAGCATTAGAGACACTATTATCATTGTTACCTTGATCATTAATAAACTGGAGCTCTTGTTGAGTAGAGTTAGCATGGCTATGCGATCTATTATTTGGAGATCTACCGCCATATCGCGATCTATCGCGACTATTTTCTCTAATGGGAGCATTGTTATTTGCTCTATTGAAACTATTGTTCTGATTTGAACCCCAGTTAGCATTGTCACGATTATTATTTCCTCTTTGATCGAAATATCTATTTGATGGATTTTGTTGTCTCCGAGAAAAATTATTGTAGGGTTGATAATCTCTATTGTAGTTACCCCTTCCAAAATTTCCATAATTGTTGGAACCAAAATGTTGAGGACCGTTAAATTGTCTCCAGTTCCTTGAAGAAGGAGAATTACTACGTGATGGACCCCCTTGGTACTGTCCAAAATCATGATTATCTCTCCTACCAAAATTGCGATCCGCACTTTGAGATCTACGGCGCAAATTAGGACCATATGGTATTGCTGAAGCCACGGGTAAACCTTCTCTGACCTCAGAGTGGCTAACAGTCACATTTGGGTGTGCAGTGACGTATTAGCGACAGTATTGTTCCATATCTTCCAAGTTTGTAGGTTTTCGCTCATGTAAAATATAAAGAAAAGAAGCGTTTACAGACGACATGACTTTGTCACGAAGCAATAAGTCCATAAGGGCTTCGTATGTATGTTCAGTTTTTGAAAGTTCTACCGAACGTGTAAACGTAAGGCGAATATTTGCTATAAAGTCTGAAAAATCTTTCCCTGTCTCTGGCAAGAGATTTAAAGCGTAGGCGATAACCGTCTTCATCCAGTTGGTATTTTTTTAACAAGACCGCTCTGACAACATCATAGTTATTCTTGTCAGGGCCCTCCAACGTACTTATAATGTTCATAGCTTCACCCTTAAGTATTTCCATAAGTCGTGCACAATATTCCGACTTGTCTATCTTATGATATTCGCATGAAAGTTCAAATCTATTCAGATAGAATGAAATATCGTCATAGGCAGAGTTGAAAGCAGGCAATCTGATTTTATAAGAATTAGTATTTGCCTTATTAGAAGTTATTTGATTGTTTGTCTCATTTTGTGTATTACCAATATTCACTACCTTTATTTTCTCCAGTTCCATAGATAAAATCCTTTCCTCGTGTAGTCTTTGGTTTTCTTCAGCTTGCATCTGAAGCTTCCTTTCTTCCATTTGCATTTGCATTTGCATTTTTTTCTCTTCCATTTGCTGTTGAATGTTTCTATCTTCAGCCTCTAATTTCTGTTTTTCAGCCTCTAATTTCTGTTTTTCATTTTCCAACTGAAGTTTTCTCTCTTCTGCCTGCATTTGCAATTTCCTATCTTCAGCCTCTAATTTCTGTTTTTCAGCCTCCATTTGAAATTTTTTCTCTTCTGCCTGCATCTGTAATTTCCTATCTTCAGCCTCTAATTTCTGTTTTTCAGCCTCCATTTGAAATTTTCTCTCTTCTGCCTGCATCTGCAATTTCCTATCTTCAGCCTCCATGTCAAGTTTCCTTTCTTCTAACTTCTGCGCCTTGGCATATTCGACAAGTGCGAATTCTTTTACTTCCTCAGCAGTCATACCAAGGGATTTCCCATGTTTAATGAAATAATCCAAACTAGACATTATGCTGTATTTTACAAGATATGTAAGTAATGTAAATATCCAGAAGAAACTCACTCTATCCAAACTTCGTGGGTGACAAGTCCTTGCTTAAGAACTTGTACAATTACCTTTTTAACTTTTAATAATGTTATTCATTATATATATATATATATATATATATATATATATATATATATATATATATATATATATATATATATATATATATATATATATAAATATATATAAATATATATATATATATATTTATTTATTTATTTATTTATTTATTTATTTATTTATTTATTTATTTATTTATTTATATTTATATTTTTATTTTTATTTTTATTTTTATTTATAATGCATTATAATATTGACAGTGCATGACAAAATAGATAGTACAAACAAGAGTGACAAAGACAAGATATAAAGCACAGATGACCACGTTCGCAGAATCAACTAAACCTGAAAGCAAAACCAAAGAAAAAATATTGCAAGAGTGCAATGACACTGCGAAAAGTAAGACAATACAAGTGACAATACAGTGTATAAACGAAAAATTTGTATATAAATCAAAGATGGTAAGGGGAGGAAGACACTCACAAACAAATTAATCAAAAACTAAGGTACAGAGAAAAATATAACGACAACAACAATGAGACGTTTCGTCACACCTAAACAATGATATCACAGATTACCAAACACAGTGGACTGAACTACGTCAGCAAACAGTTCGCTGGAAATTTCTACTGCGGGAAATCCGCAAGAATGTCCCTACAGAACGCTTTCGTAGGCCCTGGATGAACTGGGATATATCCTAACGAAAGTCACCTCCCAACCAAACTCGCATAAATATGGAACATATAACATTGAAAAGAAGAAATAATGCACAACATAGGAAGGCTTGTTAACATATAAAGTGGTACAGTTTACGAACAAACAGCCACTTATCTTGAAAGAAAGAAAACTTCCGGCCTTCCCGCCAAAAAGAAGGGCATCAGTTGTCACAAAATCTGAAGAACTGTAATGGTGGTGGGTACTGGAACTCCAACGTTGCAAGGTACAGGAACAGGTACTCCTCGTCAAGTCTTGAAAATACTGAATGACGTCAACTTGCAAAACACTTGTATACATACAACTCGTACAGGGAACACTGTGAGACTTGACTTGACATCATGAACTTGTAAGATAATATCCTTCAGTAGTTGGTAACACCCCAAAATGCTGGCTCACCACTTATGTTACAGTGTGGTATTAATGTAACACCTTCTGTAGGCGGGATGGCTGGAAAAAGTTAATATAGTTTCGCTGATGAATGGCGATCAGCATAGGTCGGGCTTACAGGTGGCCGACAGGTGTGTGACTATGTATATCATAACATACGCGAATGATAAAGGGTTCTGGCATACTTGAACAGACTAAGGCCACACACCACAAAAAACATAGGAGTCGGGAACGCTGGAAACTCCTGGTAACTTTACACACTGTTTATTCACTACACAGTCACGTAGACATCATAGCAAGACGGTTCACATCATAAACACGAAGCAGCAAATAGGTGAATAGGCTGCAGGACATAGCAGCACATATTTCATTTCATAATAGTACAGCAAAAAATATCATTGCAGTTCTCAATAGTCCATGACTTTGAATCAATATGAATACAATGCATTAACAAGCCATCGAGATCCGTGGCTTTGAATAATAAGTTCCCTGGGAGAAAACAACATTCTCTTCAACACTCTATCTATCTGCAAAACAATCCATCACAGGAATATGAATATGGAATAATGGCCTGTACAATCCGTGGCCTCATAATATCTGCAATAAAGTACATTCTGCAATTATCAAATATTCCTCTCCCACAAAAAATACTGAAACACACTAGCGGAATGGATAACAACCATTCCGAAGCTCTGCCAGAAAACGTACTGTCACGAAATAACAGTTGCTCAAAACAGCTCACTAAAAATTCATTCAAGCGCGAACTCGCAGCTTGAGATGTGAGCTGAATTCATCCGCCTTTCCCACCGAAACTAATTCATAGAACATTCGACAGTTTCTATATCCTATGTTTAAACAAAGTAACCACTAGTCAGGTAACAGTTTAAACATACTGAGCATACAACCTCCGACTAAAAAAATTCTCTCATCACGCAGAGCGTGTTTACTAGCGTGTACAAAAAAGCGACCCGTACATTCCAGTATTTAACACTTAACTCCCCTCAATTAAAATATGACTTAACACTCTCTCTCTCTCTCTCTTTCTCTCTCTCTCTCTCTGTCGTACGTGGCACAAACAGTCTCGCTTACCCACTCGTGGTGTTGATATCCCTTGAAAAAATTACAATAGTTCCTGAACCTATACTGTCAGGTGGGTTGACCAAATATGGCCCCAGTCCAGCCTATGTATCGAATAATAATTACAAGGTGGACGCCAAATTTTGTGGTTTAATTTTCCCTGGATGAAACAAGTGTCACCGCGAATAGTTACTGAAGCAAGACGTGCTCTAGACGTTCACAGTTGCAAAAGGAGAAAAATAATTCCAGTATTGCGAAGCATCTGGTTGCTAAGACAAAAGTTACAATATGTAAAAATGATGATGATGGTAAATCCTGTCGGCTGGCTCTATAGTGAGTGCCGATTTTGAAACAGCGTAGTTTTCTGAATATATGTTCTTTCGTATGCCCAGTGGGCTGGAAAAAATTGAATAAACAATTGTGGGTAAGGTACAGTCCAGTTAAGATTTAATATTAATGTTTATTTGTCTCTTGGGCCTAACCGGTTCACGACGGAACTTGGGACTTGTAAGCCACAAAGAAGGCGCCATTAATCCTTCACTGAATGAAGAAAGAGGACCGAACTAGCCCAAAAAATCGAAGACCCAAAATAAGAAAAAGACCGCTGGCCGCTGGTTTTTTGATCAGGTACTATATTAGGAAGAAAAGAACATTTATGAAAAAAATATGCTACTATCCTATCTACATGTACGTTTTCCGCTATCACTTGTCGGGAAAAAGGGTATGCGCCCTCCCCCTTGTTATTGCCCGCGAGAAAATGAACAGCGCACAAAGTCAATTATTATTTAATTTATCCATACGCGCACTTTAACAAATATCGCCTGTCATTACTAGCTATAGATTGTCGGCGTCTATTGTTTTTGTCACATGATATTAACACTAGTCACTTATATAATTTCACACAATGAAATATAATGTAAATTCTATTCTGTCACTCATCTGTCACGCGTAATAATCACAGTCAGCTAACGTATCTTCCTGTGTAAGAAAGTAGGGTGTTGGAAATTACATTACACTTAACAACTGGCAAGAAAATATCTACGCGTTATGTTATTTCAATAGTTTTAAACGCTAGGGAATTACCGTGAATTAAAATGGTAAACTTAACACATTTTAACACTTAAGCACAATTTCTATTACCACAAATCAGAAAATAAAATCCCCACGATACTATTTAACACATTTAGCGAAGAAATGGTTCTGGTCTGGCGTGTTTAGATTATCCAAAATTTCTGAGCGACTCTGATAACTGAATTGGAGAGAACGCAGTATATATATTAGATCATGGTGTTATTATCTCTAGAGGATGTTATAATTCACACATTCTGCATAGCAGAGAAATCAGGAAACTGCGTTTCCCAGATGAAAGGTTTGTTCGTTCGCTCTACTCAGCGATGCTGACCGACATCAGAAGACTTGGCCGTGCAACGGGCCTCTCTTAAATTACGTCCCCTTTTGCAGATCAAACATTTATCTCCCCCTGAACGTATGAACATCAAAGGTGGTCGGGAAAATATTATCGCCCCTATATCTCTTCAAACAGTTCGTTGTTTCCACGCTCATCTGTCTAATGACCGATAATTGGCAAATCAGCTCGCGTGAGAAACTCAGGTAAACAAACGTGATTCGCTCCCCTGTTAAGACTGGCAGGTTGCGAAAAGTTGGTAAACAACTCTGTTATTATGTTCCCAGAAAAAGGGCGTGGATTCAAAGGTGAGTCATACAGACAGAAAATTGCGTGGTGAGGCTTAGCCAATGGTAGACTTTAAATGGAAAAGCAAAGGCTGTCAGATTACTGTATCTATATTTCCATTATGCATCACAGTACGTCCGGGCTTGGAAGATATGAAACCCTTTCATATCTAATTTATGGAAATAGAGCTTCCGAGTGATTGCTATCTTCCATTGCAACATCCTCCTCCATATTCCAATTTCGACTCATAAAATACGCTCCTACATTCTCTTTTCCTGGTATATATTGTACATTGAACGAGTACACGCTTAACAGCAGAGCCCAACGCATAATCTTTGCGTTAAAATCCTTATTGGCTCCTAGGAATGCCAATGGAGCATGGTCTGTTTGCACTGTGAACGAAACTCCACACAGATATTCATGGTGCCTCCTGATTCCGTTCACAAGTGCTAAGCATTCCCTCTCCACGGTCGAATAATTCCTTTCTGCTGTGTTGAGTTTGCGGCTGCCGTAGGCCACTGGAAATAGCAAGTTTGGATGACTCTCGTCTGCTTGAAGCTGTGTCGATCCGATTCCTTGTTCGCTAGCGTCTATGCGCAAGACGGAAGGTTTTGTCAGGTCGGGTAACCGTAAAATGGGGTATTTGGATAGTCGTTCCTTGACAGTGACGTAAGCGTTTTCCCACTCCAGTCCAAACAACTTTATCGGGTTTCCCTTCTTTGTGAGATCAGTAAGAGTGCTGTCAGGCCATTGAAGTTTTTAATTAACTTTTGGTATTAAGCATACAGTGATAGGAACGAACGTGTGGCTCTCTTTGTTTTAGGCCTCTTTGCTGCACGTATTTTGTCTATGTTTTTGGCAACTGGCCACATACACCCTTGAGAAATGGTATGCCCCAGGAAGTCAAGCTTTTCAAAGCCGATTATACATTTGCTAGGACGGGCTGTTAGACCAGCTTCCTTTAGTCTCCTGAGGAGCATAGCGACCGTGGCAATATGTTCTTCGTAGTTATCCGTTGCAATCAGTATATCGTCCATGAAATTGTGGATATGTGGACTTTGCAAGGGTTCTAAAAGCTTTCTCATCATTCTGGTGAAGACTCCTGGTGTGTTGTGCAAACCGAAAGGCATAACGTTGAAAGTGTAATGTCCTTCACTGGTGCTAAAAGCTAGCAGGGGTTTAATTTCCTCCTTGACTGGTATTTGGTAATAACCTTTACTCAGGTCAATCTTGGAGAAAATGTTTGCCTTGCTAAGCTTGGTGAACAGTTCAGAAGCACTTTGGGGTGGTTCGGGCTGAAATTCTGTTACAGTATTGAGTAGACGATAGACTATACACAGCCGAACTTCCTTATTGGGTTTCTGCAACAGTACTACGCTCGAACTATAAGGAGATGCAGACTCGCTAATAATCCCAGCTTGACGTAGCTTGTCTATTTCTCCACGTAGCGTGTCAGCTTTAGCATACGGGATCGGGTAAACTCTGGTTCGCACAGGTGTCTCGTTTGTCAGCTTCATATCAAACTCTACGAGATGTGTTCGACCAGGTATGTCCGTTAAGACTACCGAGTACAGTTTCAGTAACGCCTTTGTTTCTGTCTGTTGTGCGTCTGAGAGAGTGTCGCCGAATTTAACATCTTTAAATGATTCCGTTTCTTGCAGTGGATATTAAATGCAACTATCGTCATCTTCCTCATCTTCAGTTGCTATAGCGACCGCCAAGAGATGTTCGGGGGAAGGCACCGGTCTTTCCAAATATTTCTTTAACAGATTTATATGGTAGACTTTTTCCTTTCCTTTAATAGAGATCTTGTAATTAGTCCTCGAGATCTTTTTAAGGACGGTAAACGGCCCTTGCCATCCGATACGTAGTTTGTTGTTTTCGGTATGCAGTAACAACAGAACTTTCTCTCCTGGTTGCAATTCTCTTTCTTTCGCTGCTCTGTTGTATCGTTTAGCGTTTTATGCGTGCTTGCTTAAGGTTTGTTGCTGCTAGGTCCTATCCTAGTTTTAACCTTTCCTTTAACTCCGATACATACTTGAATGCTGAGACAACTGTCTCATCAGCCTTCTGGTCTGTCAGTGACCGTAGTAAAGCTTCTAGGGGGCCCTTAATAGGTCTGCCAAATATAAGTGTAGCTGGTGGTAAACCTGTAGAGGCTTGGGGGACTTCCCTGTAGGCGAATAAGGCTGCGGGAATGAAAAGGTCCCAATCTTCAGGTTTCTCTTGTCCCAGCTTACGTAACATCATGGTGAGGCTTCCGTTGACACGATCTACTAACCAATTTCCGGCCGGATTATAGGGGCTTGTGTAGATGTGCTGGTCCCTCAAGATCTTAAAGATCTCCTCCATCAACAGGCTATGGTATTGGGATCCGTTATCCGTCAAAACTTGTTGAGGGAATCCCAACCGTGTAATAATCTTCCCTAGAGCTTCTGCGACATGCTTGGAATCCGTGCATGTTAGCGGTATAGCTTCTGCCCACATAGTGCATGTGTCGACTAAGGTCAGGATAAACCTGTTCCTTCCTTTAGTCCTTTCTAGGGGTCCTATAATGTCGACTGCAACCCGTTCAAATGGTGTCCCCACTATTGGCATTTCTCCCATAGGAACTGGGGGTGTCCAATGCTTGGGTGCCACACGTTGGCACTTGGCGCAGGATTTCACATATCTGATAATATCAGTGTTCATTCCTGGCCACCAATAGTGAGTAGTAATTATTCGCTGTATAGTGGCGTTTTGTCCCATATGTCCGCTAAAGGGAAGAGAGTGTCCCATTTCTAAGATTTGTTCTCTGTACTGCGTCGGTACTAGGAGCTAGTTGTGTCCCTGCTCAGGGTCGCCCGTTCTTCGATACAGCACTCCATCCTTAGAAAATATGGCTCCGTTATGTCTAGGGTCCTTGGCCATGGGCAGTTTTCCTTTCCAGTGCTCCAAGGTAAGGTCCTGTTGTTGCGCCTCTTTTAGTTCCAGATGTAACATATTAGGTGCAGGCTCTCGTTCCTTTTTGGTTTGCCCTCTTGTAGTTATTGCTTCCACAATCGGCTCTTTCGGTCTCCCTATAAACACATATCTACAACAACCAAGTATGACTGGGTAGATCGGATCATCCATTATAGCCGCTTTAATAACACCTCGGATGAAATCCGAGTGTATTTCCACCAGTGCGATGGGAAGCGTTATGGGTGCATCTCCTTTCAAAACTCCACATAATTTGACGGTTTCTTCTGTCTCTTGACCAGGTTTGACCAAATGCCTCGCGACAATACAATCAAAACTCAAACCTGTATCAAACAGTCAATAAGGTGAAGTCCCGTTCAATAAAACAGTTGCTCGCGTTGAAGGCCTCTCCCCCTCAGGTTGAGAATCACTGACATTCTTCCTCTGCTGCGAGTCTGTTTGTAAGCAACCGATCCGATTTGTCCCGATGTGCTTGCCCTGATCAGATGTCCCTTGCGCAGGGGTTTTCCCCTTTGTCGTGTCCTTTCTGGCCTGGCTGCCATGAGTGACGTTTGAGCTGAACATGGGGGTTGGTGGGGTATCGAGTTTTGTAGAATTTCGTTTTCCTTGAAGGGGGGGGGGGAATCTGAGGTAAAGTTTCTCTTTCGTGTTGATGGGAAAATGACAAAATGACTGTGAAGATTGATCTAGATTATTTTTCCGAGAAGGCTCATCTGAAGGCTTGCTTTGAGCCTGGAAGTTCGGCCAACGCATTGGTATATCGCTCAGACTTACTTAAAGTGTCTTCCAGTTTTACAGCTCCCTGTTCAGCAATAAATCTGCTGGTTTCGTTTGGCAAAGTGCTTTTGATTTGTTCGGTTAGAATAAACTCTTCTAGCCCTTCAAAAATGCAAGGAAGCTCCAGGCACTTCGTCAAATATCCCTTCAGATGGGAAGAGAACTGGTGAAATGTCTCGGTTCCTTCCTTCCTGCTGTTCCGGAAATGTTGCAAACATTTGCGAGCGTTCATTTCGAAGCGCTAAAGTAAAGCTTCTTCAACATGTCGTAATTGTCTTGATTGCTGCTTCCCAGTTTTACATACGCATCATATGCATTGCCTTTTAAAGCCTGGGAAAGCTTCAAACACCATCGCGAACTTTCTAAACTATACAGTGTTGCCATTCTCTCAAATGTTTCTAGATATGTGTCAATTTTCTCATTGGGGTTGGGAAGGATTCTATGGCAAACGACATAGCCGCTAATTGGGGAGATTGAGTACTGAAATGATCAGTTGAGAGTGACTGAGGTGAGGAAGGTTCTCCTTTGCTGGAGCTAGACGCTGCACCGCGACTTTGGACCTCTAGAGTTTTAAGTGCCAATTCGTGCTGACGTCGTTGATCATTCTCTCTTTCCTCATGTTGTCTCACTCTTTCCTCATGTTGTCTCTCTTTCTCTCGTTCGATGTCTCTGCGAGTTTCCATTTCCGCCTCAATTTTCTTCTGCTCCAATTGGCGGTCTTCCTTCTCTTTCTCTCTAGCTTCTGCTTCCTTCTTCTCCGCCTCATATCTGTCGAGTTCTTCGTTTACAAAAGCTAGCACTTCTTCACCTTGTAATCCTATTTCATTTGCTTCCTCTCTTAGCATTGTTCTAAATTTTGCACGCTCAGCCATGGCAAATAACTGACTGTGACTTACTCGAAAAAAAAAAGAAAAGGATGCAGTGCTCCCTAACAAATTAAGAGAAATACCCACACAAAAAATATGTTATTACTGTGTTACCTCCTCCCTGTTATCAGTTATCTAATCTATCGCTGCTGTTAACTGGCAAAGGCTTCTAACACAAACGACTTAAACCATAAAGATGGTAGATCAGACTAAAACTGAAAAAGCTACTATTACTACTGTGGAACAAAAATTATTATAAAAATTTAAGGAGAAAAAAAAATTCCTTACTATAAATCCACCACACTCGTCCACGCCTGAAGTCAGTTTTGGGGTTAGGGAAGGCTATTAACTTGGCGATAGCCAGAATGCTCTTCCTTTGCTAAGCTCACACTCCACTGCTCCAAAAAATATTTTGTGATTGATAAACAATCACGCGTTAAAATCTTCTTGTACAAAATTACCACATACCATATATCCGACAAAGATCACCATCAAAGTCAAAACTGTATGTAAAACTCTATGATGCTGTGGAAAGAAACAAATTTCTAATTTATGTGGCCATAACCCAGTAAATAGGAACGTTGTCTAGGGGATACTTATTATTAATTTTTCCTTAACTCACAAAACAAGACGCACAGCACACTCTATCTAAACTAAGATTTATGATTCAATATCAGACAATAGTCATTTATCTAGACTCAGACTTAGATCAAAATTAGGAAACGAAAACCCAATCTGTCGTAATTAGATAAAATCCCAGGACCGAGCACCCATTCTGTCGTATATTTTTAGACAGGTTAGAAGATATTTATGGTCCCGTCTGAGCAGAGGTGATAGTGGTAAATATGTGAGAATAAGGTGTAAGAAATAGATTTCACGATTGAATAGTTAAGGAGAAGATTTGTCTCTGGACTGAATAGTTTCTCTAGTCCATTCTATCTATACGACTATAATTTAGTGTAAGACAATCTTTCACCCCCTTATATCTAGAAATATAAGTTAAACTAAACACACCCACACACAATTATGTGACAACAAGACACACAAACGCTAAAAAAAACTATGGTTAATTGGGTATGGGTCTGACCAACACACAAAAATAAGTTCTTTTTGTTGTTTATTATCATTAAACTTTTTTACAACATCAAAAAATCAATACATCATGTTTACAGACATATGAAAATAACCGATTAAGTGCCCTCTCCCTTGCTGAGAAAGAATCCCAAAAGAAGTTAACAACCCAAAGGTCAAAGATTAACACTAGGTTACAGAATAGACTGTGAAGAACACGTTCCCACTAAATTACTACTCAGTAAAGTACACAAGTTTATCGAAATAAAAAAAGAAGTTAGTACAATGATTGTAACAAAGGAAAATATTAACTCTCTCTCTCTCTCTCTCTCTCTCTCTGTCGTACGTGGCCACAAACAATCTCGCTTACCCACTCGTGGTGTTGATATCCCTTGAAAAAATTACAATAGTTCCTGAACCTATACTGTCAGGTGGGTTGACAAACTATGGCCTCAGTCCAGCCTATATATCGAATAATAATTACAAGGTGGACGCCAAATTTTGTGGCTTAATTTTCCCTGGATGAAACAAGTGTCACCGCGAATAGTTACTGAAGCAAGACGTGCTCTGGACGTTCACAGTTGCAAAATGAGAAAAATAATTTCAGTATTGCGAAGCATCTAGTTGCTAAGACAAATGTTACAATATGTAAAAATGATGATGATGGTAAATCCTATCGGCTGGCTCTATAGTGAGTGCCGATTTTGAAACAGCGTAGTTTTCTGAATATATGTTCTTTCGTACGCCCAGTGGGCTGGAAAAATTGAAAAAATAATTCTGGGTAAGGTACAGTCCAGTTAAGATTTAATATTAATGTTTATTTGTCTCTTGGGCCTAACCGGTTCATGACGGAACTTGGGACCTGTAAGCCACAAAGAAGACGCCATTAATCCTTCACTGAATGAAGAAAGAGGACCGAACTAGCCCAAAAAATCGAAGACCCAAAATAAGAAAAAGACCGCTGGCTACTGATTTTTTGATCAGGTACTATATTAGGAAGAAAAGAACATTTATGAAAAAAATATGCTACTATCCTATCCACACGTAAGTTTTCCGCTATCACTTGTCGGGAAAAAGGGTATGCGCCCTCCCCCTTGTTATTGCCCGCGAGAAAATGAACAGCGCACAAAGTCAATTATTATTTAATTTATCCATACGCGCACTTTAACAAATATCGCCTGTCATTACTAGCTATAGATTGTCGGCGTCTATTGTTTTTGTCACATGAGATTAACACTAGTCACTTATATAATTTCACACAATGAAATGTAATGTGAATTCTATTCTGTCACTCATCTGTCATGCGTAATAATCTCAGTCAGCTAACGTATCTTCTTGTGTAAGAAAGTAGGGTGTTGAAAATTACATTACACTGAACAAATGGCAAGAAAATATCTACGCGTTATGTTATTTCACTAGTTTTATACGCTAGGGAATTACAGTGAATTAAAATGGTAAACTTAACACATTTTAACACTTAAGCACAATTTCTATTACCACAAATCAGAAAATGAAATCCCCACGATACTATTTAACACACTTAGCGAAGAAATGGTTCTGGTCTGGCGTGTTTAGATTATCCAAAATTTCTGAGCGACTCTGATAACTGAATTGGAGAGAACGCAGTATATATACAGATCATGGTGTTATTATCTCTAGAGGATGTTATAATTCACACATTCTGCATAGCAGAGAAATCAGGAAACTGCGTTTCTCCAGATGAAAGGTTTGTTCGTTCGCTCTACTCAGCGATGCTGACCGACATCAGAAGACTTGGCCGTGCAACGGGCCTCTCTTAGATTACGTCCTCTTTCACAGATCAAACATTTACCTCCCCCTGAACGTACGAACATCAAAGGTGGTCGGGAAAATATTATCGCCCGTGTATCTCTTCAAACAGTCCGTTGTTTCTACGCTCATCTGTCTAATGACGGATAATTGGCAAATCAGCTCGCGTGAGAAACTCAGGTAAACAAACGTGATTCGCTCCCCTGTTAAGACTGGCAGGTTGCGAAAAGTTGGTAAACAACTCTGTTATGTTCCCAGAAAAGTGGCGTGGATTCAAAGGTGAGTCATACTGACAGAAAATGGCGTGGTTTGGCTCAGCCAATGGTAGACACTAAATGGGAAAGCACAGGCTGTCAGATTACTGTATCTATATTTCCATTATACGTCACAATGACTTTTGGTATAATCCACATGTAAGTTACGATTTATCAGAAATTCATTTCAGATCATGATAGGAAAAAAAAAGAAAGCACAATGCATACGTTCAACATAAATTTTATACAACATGATCAACTTTTCATAGGGTAATTAAGCAGTCCAAGAGCTGAAATTGCCGTAGGAGAGGGAAGTGTTAGAGACTTCACTATACTAGGTCTAGCTTTTTGTTTAAGAAGTGGGGTGACCAGTTCTTTTCCTGGCTGCCTTTACTTTCCTTAACTCAACAGTCGATCTTCAAGTTTCCTTCCCAGAACCTGGTAACTGTGCTGTCAGAGGCAAGTGCACTAACCACATAGCCAATTGACCATCCATTTTATTTTTATAAAAATAAAAAAATTAGGCGTCTGTGGCCTAATGGATATGAACGCAGTTTCATAATCCAGATATACCAGGTTCGAAACCTGCTGCAGGCGGTTTGGTAGCAGATCGCTTTGTGTGGATTTTTAACAATGGTATAAACGCCGTACCGTTCAGAAAGCAATGGCAAACTACTGAATGAAAAAAATTGCCTAGACAAATCACAAACAGCCAATAAAAGTTGGGGTTGATTGACACATCCTGTAAAGGATACGCAACTAACTTTAAGACAAAACAGAAGTGGTCTTAACAAGGTACAGAAACGAGATACACGACTTTCAGTATAATCCACATTTAAAAGTCAAAATATGATTTCCCAGAAATTCATTTAATACCATAACAGGGGGAAGAAAAGAACAATACATGCTTTCGATGTGTATTTTATACAACATATGATCTACTTTCAACAGGCAGGAATCAAGTAAACAAACTCAGAAAAAGTAACAAATGACAACAACACAAACAGCTAAGCCTAATAACTGTCTGTGGTTACTGTGGTTTCTGATGGCTATATTTATGAAGAACTCTTAAAGTGTTTATAATGATAAAGCGTGAGTAATGAACAATGACAAAAGTAATTGTTGGTGTCGTTTTCATAGTGATGAATAGAAACGCGAATGGTTACAATGGAATAAATGTCAACAATGTCTTTCAAACGAAAAACCAACAATGTATCTTGAATTGTGTGAACTGGTCAAGTATTGGCATCACACGAGTCGTTGATAACTTTACATAGATTTTATTCACCAGGACACGAAGTGGACAAGACGGACATCGTCACAGGCGCAAAGATCACACGACAACATATTGATTTATTACTGCTAAAGTTCCTGAAGATTCTCTTCTAGTAAAGACCTCTGTCCATAGACTAAGGATTACAAAACTGTTACCGTATAATATCCTTCTCAGTCACGACCGTTGACCTTCTTTCAAGGACGTCTATCATGGTAACGTATACATACTCTGGGGTGAAATCTTCCATATTACATTTGTTAAAATTCCCAGACGTTCTTCATACATAGCGTTGTACATCATATAATTTTCACACAAAGTCATATACGATAATCCTAACAGTAAAGGCTTTCAGTTGGCTAACCTCTCTTTACATCCAAGCCACGACTTTGGCATTGAAGCATGTACGGCATATAAAACATGTGCGTAAGATAAACAATATAACTTCTTCTACTCGTAGGAATTCTCCGTCTACGATTCAAATCTTAAAGGCAAGCGACTCTGTAGATCCATTCTAGGAACATCTTAATTCCCGCTAGACTAGTATTAGAGCGGCCTTTTTCATACAGCATTAAAATAAGAAGTGGGACGATAACTCACGTGACATTCCTGATATTGGTTTCGACCTGAAGACCAATACAGATCACTAGAAATAAATGGCTTCCTTAAAATGCCATTGAATACGAAATATAAAATTACTATCATGGACACAAGACAGTTCCATGTTTCCACTTCAAAACGTGACGTCACAAACTACTCAACTAGGTTACACGTGCGTCCAAAGCAACACTCACAGCTTTGTGCACGTCAGTGCGCGAACCAATCGAACGCACAAATAATATAACTACATAAACTGGTGCGTACATTTGGCAGGACCGAAGACTACCCCCTTAGGTAATAAATGTACGTAACAGCTCCCTTATTACCTCCCCTTAAAAAAATTAATCCCATTAATTTTTTTCGAACTAATTACTCGAGAGAGGTGAGTCAAAACTACAACAAGATTTATGACATGCATAAAATTATCATATTAAGAAAAGAATATTGACTTGAAATTAATATAACTAAATGACAGTATGCATTAAAGCACACATCCACCATCGACCTACTTTGGAACGATGTGGTAATATTCGAAGTAAAAAGAAGTTGAAAAAATGAAAATGAAGAATCAACAAAAAAGATGATAATAAAATTCAACTAAGTTTTCAACAAAATTTGAAACATATGATTTCAAAAATGAAAATGAACAGCAACACTGATGATAATCAATGATAAAAGAATCAGTGAAACAGAAAATTTTGAAATACAATGTGCAAAAATGAAGCAATGCAAAATTAAACACTTTAAGAAGCAACGCACTTACTGATATCTAGCACTAGTAAGTTTGACTAGTTATCTAAAAGTGAAATATCATGTAGTGGGATACGTGACTACACGTATTGCGAGACACTAATAACGTTAGTAGATGTGTGATTTATAAACAATCAAATTGATTAAATTGAATTAATCTAATTCTAGTACTTAATTACACATAAATAAATAACTAGTAATTTATTCTAAGTAATTCTAATTTCAGTCATTGTGAATATTCGTTCAGAACTATTTAGAGTCAACAAGAATATGTTCCTAATGTTCCATGCACGAAATAAGTTTACGAACACGATATGTAGTGTAATATGTTCCATAACACTAACGAATGTCTGTTTGTCGTTTTTACCAATGTTTCCATACTAAAAAAAATGTTACTTTAATATCACTGTTCCCGTTCTAATAAAACGTTACTTCACAAGAAATAATGTTATAATCCATATGTAAGTATGTTCTGAAAGTTATATTTATACGAATACTGCAAAACTATACATAGTCTTCACAGATGTACAATTAATGACACTGTACAAAGTTATTCATGTTTCGGTGAGGACGTTTCTCCATCTAAAAGTGGTTTAGTTTCACCAAGTTCACTAGGGCATCTTGAAAGACAGTCTGCAAATACATTCTGTACTCCAGGAATAGCTCGTATCTCAAAATGGAACGGTTGAAGAGCTATAGCGTAACGCGCTGACTTTGATGACTTAACGTTTCCTGTATTCAATGCGGTAAGAGCTTTCTGGTCAGACTCCACCACAAAGTGTGATCCGAGGAGATAACGATCCAGTTTTGTGATTGCCCAGACAAGAGCGAGGAGCTCTTTGTCTAGAACGGAGTATTTCATCTCGCTCGTTGTAAGCTTTCTGGATACGTACATAATTGGAAATAAGGTGCCTCCGTATTCCTGCATCAAAACTGCCGCGATAGCGTAGGAAGAAGCATCACTGCGAAGAACAAAGGTGAGATCTTTGTTAGGCAACCTTAAAAAAGGCTTATTTGAAAAAATTTGTTTTATATAGTCTAACGCCGTTTGGTGATCCTGCGACCACTTTATTACATTAGGTGTGCCTTTCTTCAGTAACGAAGAAAGAGGTGCAGTTATAGTAGACAAATGAGGGATGAATTTAGAATAGAACTGTATTAGTCCTAAGAGTGACCTCACTTGTTTTTTTGTCTTAGGTGCTGAGATGTTTAAAATTTTAGAGACGTTACTGTCTTCTGTATACATTAAACCGCGACCTATACGGTGACCAAGAAATGAGATGTCATGAAAACCGACAAAAGCCTTTGAAGGTTTCGCTGTTAAGTTATAATCCTGTAAGGTAGAAAGTAAAGATTTTAAACCCTGAATATGTTCATCCCAAGAGTCACTGAAAAGACAGATGTCATCTATATAAGTAATGACATCGGGACGATGAGACAATATGCGGCGCATCATGCGTACAAAGGTAGCTGGCGCATTCATTAACCCGAAAGGCATAAAATTATATTGAAAAAGACCCCGTGGCGTCGAGAAAGCGGTGAATGGCTTTGCTTTCGTAGTGAGTGGCACTTGCCAATAACCCTTTGAAAGGTCAAATTTCGAAAAGAATGTGGCATGAGATAATTTCTCTAATAAGTCGTCTAAAAGAGGTAATGGTTCCGCATCGAATTTTGTAACTTTGTTTAACTTCCTGTAATCTACGCAAAGACGTATATTGTTGTCTTTCTTCCTAATGATTACCATAGAAGAAGAATATGGTGATGAAGATGGTTCAATTATATTTAATTGGAGCATATCATCCAATTCCTTATCAACCTTATCACGAAAGTGTAAAGGAATAGGATATGGGCGAACTCGAATCGGTGTATCGTCAGTCAGAATAATGTCATGTTGGATGACTGACGTATGACCTGGGATGTCAGTGAGGACATCCTCATACGTGTGTAGAATTTTAGAGACTTGCTGACGTTGATCATCAGTAAGAGTAGATGAGATAGTAACATCATTCCATTTCTCAGTGGAATGGAGTGGTACAACTGGTATTGGTAGTTGTACATCATCGAAAGAAGATTCCTCTTCTTGGATGACTGACAAACTAGAATAGTGTTGAATAGGTGGTGTAGGATCGTCAGTTGCTTGGAACACCGATTGTAGATAATCAGGACGTGAGTAATACTCCTTCAACATGTTAATGTGGAAGGTTTTATGTTTGCCATTAACATCAACGATGTAGTCGACATCGGATATTCTTGAGATGATCCTGAAAGGACCTCTCCAGGTAATTAAAAGACGATTGTTATGCGCAGGGAGTAATACAAAAGCTTCATCACCAGGTATGAGCTGGCGAAGACGTCTATATTTGTTTGCAGATAGACGAGCTTTTTCTTTGGCATGTTCGGATGATGCAGTAGCTAGTCTACAAGCATCTATGATTTTCTTTCTAAGAGAGATCACATACTCATAAGAGGATTGAGTTTCCTCTTCAATATTCTCATCCACCAATAAGTCGTGGATTAACGACATCGGACCGCGTGGTTGCATGCCAAAAACAAGCTGGAACGGAGAAAACCCCGTTGCTTGATTTTGTACCTCGCGATACGCAAAGAGACAAGCGGGTAGGACCCGATCCCAGTCTTGGGGATGGTCTTGAGTCATCTTACCCAACAACTGCTTGAGTGTCCTATTGAGACGCTCAATTAACCCATTTGACATCGGATGATAAATAGAACTAAGAGATCTATCTATACCTAATGTCTTCATCACTTGAGACATGGATTCAGAAATGAACTGAACCCCATGATCCGACAAGATTTTCCGTGGAAAACCAATGCGTGAGAAGATTAACATCAATGCCTCTGCTACACTGGCAGATGAAGTGTTCTTGAGAGGGATGGCCTCAGGCCAACGAGTGCACATATCAATGCACGTAAGAATATGCGTATGCCCTCTAGCAGATGGAAGCATTGGACCAATAATGTCAATGGCCATTTTATCAAATGGTCTAATCGGGATGTCCGCAGCTTGAATAGGAGCCGCATGAAATGGACCCCGTACCTTAACTTCTTGACATATCAAACAGGACCGACAATAGAGAGTAACATCTCTATGGACGCCTGGCCAGTAGAATGCCGAAAGCACTCTGGATTTGGTACGCGAAAAACCCATATGGCCCGCACATTGCGAGTCATGAGCATGTCGTAATATACGAGATCTCATACAGGATGGGACAAGAATCTGAGAACATAAGGATAAATCCTTTTCCCGTATTACTCTAACCAAAATCCCATTTTTAAGTATAAAGTCATGTCTAGATTTTGCAAGTTTGTTGCTTGTATTCTTTTTGTTAACATACTGAAAGAATTTTTTTAATGAATTATCATTCTTTTGCAATGTTGCAAACAACTCCCGTGAAATAGGAGCATCATCATCACAAGTGGTATGAACTGTAGGTTCAATAGGTGTATCATGCGACATATTAGTAGCTTGCGCTCTAGTCACTACTGCATTTGCAGTTTGAATATGTCGCTCTTCCCATTCAGCAATTTGCTGAGGTGTACACTCTTTAATACCATGTATGCGACCAAGTATAACATCACAAATTGGGTTAGGCAGAAGACATGCTTGGATCTTTCCTGTAAAGAAAGGTGTGTTAAGATCAATAATAGCAGTGGGAAATGTTTCAATAGTGCCACCAAATGTTACACATTTGACAACCCGGCCCGTGGCACAACTTGGGTCGATCAGCGAAGTCCGGACACCGATTGTTGTACAACCTGAGTCAAATAGGAGAGAGCATGAAATATTATTGACAAATCCCTTGTTAAACTTAAGAGAGCCCTGTCCCTGGTGTACTGACGCAGCAGTGGCTGTACAGACTGCAGGCAGGCTAGGCAAGGTATGTCCGCAACGCAGCGTCGTGATCGCCTTAGGCTGGAAAAGAGTCGAGCATTCTGGGCAGTCTTTCACCTGGGAACAATCTAGAGAACAAGACATAGCATTGTGAGTTTCAGCTACTTTACCCTGTTCAATGTTAGCCTGTGTATCATTAAAAGCAACATTAGAATGTCTACCTGTATTATTCGACGATCTATCTCGTCGGCGCGATCGATTGTGATTTTTGTCATTAAAATTGCCATAATTGTCGTTTCTGCTAGAGTTAAAATTTGGATTAGTCCGATAATTTGTAGAATGATCGTTATGATGTTGGTTAAATGGTTTATTTCCAAAAAATTGTCTGTTTTGCGGACCCTGAGACCTTGATCTCCAGTTTTGTTTATTATAATGTCCTTGATTATTTTTAAAATAATTGTTACCAAAATCTCGCGATCTGTGAGTTTGGTTCCAAGAAACATTAAATGGAGCAGATTGTTGAAATTGCTTCCCTTTGTAAAAGTTATCATTGGTGAAATTATGATTATTTCCCTTATTGACATACCTATCAGCACTAAAAGAACGATTGCGTGAAAAATTGTTTTGTTGTGCTGCAAAAGCAACAGGCAATTCACTCTTAATCTGCGCGTTACTTAGATCCATGTTTGGGTGAGCAGTGCAAAAATTTTTTGCATGTTCTTCTAAATTTTTCATTGATAAAGGTTTCCGTTCGTGTAAAAATGCGAGAAATGTAGGGTTTACCGACGAAAGTACCTTATCGCGCATCAGTAAATCAAAGAGACCTTCATACGACTTTTCAATTTTGGATAATTCGATCCATCTTTCTAATGTTAGTCGTATCTGTGACAGAAAATCACTAAAATTTCTGCCAGATTGAGGTAGTAATGTGTGAAATTTCAAACGATATTCGTTTTCTGTCATTTGGAATTTTTGCAGAAGTGCTGCTCTAAGAGCATTGTAGTCATTTTTCTCACCAATGCTGGTGGTATGATAAACTGCTAATGCATCTCCTGTAAGTAATCTGGATAAATATGTACAGTATAGAGCTTTATCCACGTTATAAGACCCACAAGTGGCCTCAAACCTATCTAGGAAGAATATTACGTCATCAGACGGGGGATTAAATTTTGGTAATTTAAGGTGAATTTCCTTAAAATGATCCTGTCTGGATGAAGTGTGGCTTTCAAAAGTTCTCTGAGAATTAGCTTCCTGAGTTAACCTAAGTCTCTCATATTCTGACTCTGCTAATTTCAGTTCATGCTGTCGTTTTCTTTCATTCTCTTCCATCTCAAGCTGAAGTCGTTTTGTGTTTTGTTCAGCTATTAATCTCCTTTCTTCTATTTCCTTTTGTTTCTGTTCCATTTCTTTTTCAGCTATTAATCTTTTTTCTTCCATTTCTTTTCTAAGTCTTTCTTCAGACTCCTTTTGCTTCTGTTCTGCCTCTCGCTGAAATCGTTTCTCTTCTAATTCAGCGGCTAATCTCATTTTTTTCTCCTCTTCCTCAGCCATAAATTTCCTCTTCTTCTCTTGTTCCTCAGCCTCAATCCGTTTTTGATCTGCCTCAAATTTCATCTTCTTCTCATGTTCCTCAGCCTCAATCCGTTTTTGATCTGCCTCAAATTTCAAATTTTCCAAACGTAAAGTTTCTAACCTTCTCTGATCAGCTTCTATTTCTTGAGCTTTCCTATATTCTGCAAGTGCAAATGTTTTTGCTTCATCAGGAGCCATCTGAAGAGCTTTTGCTTGCTTAATGAAATAGTCTAAGGTAGCCATTATTCAAGATTATTATGTAATAATACTATTTAAAAGTGTTACTACAACTAGTGTTCTTCGTTCCTGTTCTAGAACGGTAAAATCAATTTAAATTATAGGCAATAATATTAATAATTAATAATGTAATTTATAACATGTAATGGTGTGAAAGCAATAACGTGACAGACAATAGCACAATAATGACACGACAAGATATTCAAGCCAAACGAAGACGTTCGCAGAAATCCAATTAAAATAAAATGGGAAACTAAAATGGAATGTCGTAAAGAATTACGATGATAACTGCGATTAAATCCAACAAGACAATAGACACCACAGTGTAAAAACAAAGGTTTTGTAAAAAACTAAACGACAGGAAAGGTGAGACGGACAATAATCACATACAAAATTCATCATAAAACTAAGGCACAAGTAAAAATAGCTACCAAAAACAACAAGTAAACGTGACACTACAGCTAACACAGACAGGTGTCACAGACCACCAGACACAGTGGACCTAGAATCCTTCTACGCTCACGCGTAGGAACATTCCACTGCGGGAAGTCTGCAAAATAATGTCCTACAGAACGTCTGACGAAGAGCCCGAATTGACTTCGAGATGGATCTCGTTCGTCAGATCTACCGCCCAACCTCCCGCGAAGAATACACAAAACATAACACATAAAATAGAAAATATATAAGTGTACATAATCAATCAAGGCACAGCTAATAGTAATAAAGGGTATAACGGATACAAGTTATACTTAGCTCGCGTGCAGGTAAAAATCAAAGTGCCTTGTCCCCGTGTATGTACGTAAGAGGATGCAATACTTCGCTCTGCGTATATCAAACTAGCTCGCACGTAACAATGATGAAGAGATGATCTCCAAGTAATCAGTCACTGTGAAACTTGACGTGGAGGTTGATTGAAGACCTTGAGTATTTGAGTTGATTTTGATTCATATTACGCCAGGATCCAAATAGAGATGATGTCGCCTTGAAAGTAAAAATTCTTCTTTTCAAACGATCAATTGGATGGGTACGTTCCTGAAATTACTTCCAGACCGCACTGGCCTACCAGTTATTGTTGGTGTCGTTTTCATAGTGATGAATAGAAACGCGAATGGTTACAATGGAATAAATGTCAACAATGTCTTTCAAACGAAAAACCAACAATGTATCTTGAATTGTGTGAACTGGTCAAGTATTGGCATCACACGAGTCGTTGATAACTTTACATAGATTTTTATTCACCAGGACACGAAGTGGACAAGACGGACATCGTCACAGGCGCAAAGATCACACGACAACATATTGATTTATTACTGCTAAAGTTCCTGAAGATTCTCTTCTAGTAAAGACCTCTGTCCATAGACTAAGGATTACAAAACTGTTACCGTATAATATCCTTCTCAGTCACGACCGTTGACCTTCTTTCAAGGACGTCTATCATGGTAACGTATACATACTCTGGGGTGAAATCTTCCATATTACATTTGTTAAAATTCCCAGACGTTCTTCATACATAGCGTTGTACATCATATAATTTTCACACAAAGTCATATACGATAATCCTAACAGTAAAGGCTTTCAGTTGGCTAACCTCTCTTTACATCCAAGCCACGACTTTGGCATTGAAGCATGTACGGCATATAAAACATGTGCGTAAGATAAACAATATAACTTCTTCTACTCGTAGGAATTCTCCGTCTACGATTCAAATCTTAAAGGCAAGCGACTCTGTAGATCCATTCTAGGAACATCTTAATTCCCGCTAGACTAGTATTAGAGCGGCCTTTTTCATACAGCATTAAAATAAGAAGTGGGACGATAACTCACGTGACATTCCTGATATTGGTTTCGACCTGAAGACCAATACAGATCACTAGAAATAAATGGCTTCCTTAAAATGCCATTGAATACGAAATATAAAATTACTATCATGGACACAAGACAGTTCCATGTTTCCACTTCAAAACGTGACGTCACAAACTACTCAACTAGGTTACACGTGCGTCCAAAGCAACACTCACAGCTTTGTGCACGTCAGTGCGCGAACCAATCGAACGCACAAATAATATAACTACATAAACTGGTGCGTACATTTGGCAGGACCGAAGACTACCCCCTTAGGTAATAAATGTACGTAACAGTAATACATGTTCTTAATGTACAAACTTTGAAGTCTGCACCTAATCCTGAAAGAATTAAAAATAAAAAAAAAATATTTTAAACACACGCTTTTAATGCACTAAAAACCCAAAAATAATTTTTCAAGGAGTTTATAGCTTGCAGTAAAAAAAATGTAACATCAAATTGACAAAAAGCGTGGGGCTCTTAAGCGCTTTTCATATATTTTATCCATAAGTGTCTAATGAAGTATAAAGCAGAAGTTAATTTCACGCAGAATCAGCGCCCCAAGCTTTTTGTCAATTTGATGTAACATTTTTTTTACTAGAAGCTATAAACTCCTTGAAAAATTATTTTTGGGTTTTTAGTGTATTAAAAACGTGTGTTTAAAATATTTTGTTTTTATTTTTTAGTTTCTTCTTTTTAGTGTTAGAAAAATTATGACATACTAAAACATAAACCATATTTTTACTTATTGTAAATCTGGTCAACTCCGCCTAGGCCGGTCCCAAGCAAGGCTGAAAAAGGAGGAGGGCGGCCTGCATGGAGGCCGTAAGGAGGCAACCCCTTCACCATGCAAAGGCACAACAGGCCAATCACCTGTTTGCTTTAAACTTTTGATTACGAGGACTGCAAGAGAGAAAACCGGACTATTTCTAAAGGCGAAGAAACGGAACGGACTACGACTTATGGAACTTGGAACATAAGAAGTATAAATGGGACAGAAGAGGTGCTGATGGAAGAGATGAATAAAGCAAAACTAGAAATCCTGGCTATAACGGAAACAAAGAAAAAGGGACAAGGAGTCATGGATCTCGATGGCAACACGCTGCTCTACAGTGGTGTACCAACATCTGAAAGAGCTAAAGGGGGCGTGGGTTGCATTGTGGCCAAAAACCAAAAAGATAGTATCAAGGGATGGAACTTTGTCTCAGCGCGCATTATGGTTGTAAAACTAAAAGAAGGAGAAACCATAATCAACCTGGTCATAGTGTATGGGCTAAATGAGGATGAGAGAGTAGAGGTCAAGGAGGAATTCTTCGAGGCTGCTTCAAAGGACAGTGGATGACTGCCCAGATGAAATTATCATGCTCGGAGATTTCAATGCCAGAGTTGGAAATGACCATGCTAGATGGGGTGGAGTTATCGGAAGATATGGAGAAGATACTCTCAATGACAATGGAAAGCGACTCCTTAGATTCTGCAGTGAGCAGAATCTGATCATTACAAACATAAAGTTCTCCCATAAGCGCATACATGCATACAGTAGATGTGAACCAACAAATAATGAGAAGTCAGTGATCGACTATGCCATTGTTAGGAGGAGCTCATTCAAATATGTCCGGGATGCTAGAGTCTGGAGGGGGCCAGAGATTGGAAGTGATCACTGCCTGCTTACAATCAAAAGAACAACTGAAATAGTTGCTCAGTCTAGGAACTGCCCAACATCAAGCAAGAAACCAAGTAAACGAATGGGAGAAATGAGCATTAAGACTTCCAAGCTGAGATAGCCAGAAATTAAGACCAGATATCAGGGGCTTATTGCTGCAGCGGTGAGCAACACAGAAGAACAACCTGATGACTTGGAAACCCTCTGGCTTAAATTCAAGGACATCATAAAGACAGCTGCTGCGGAAGCACATAGTGAAGTCTGACTTGGGAACAAGAGAAAGAGGACACCTTGGTGAACAGAGGAAGTCAAAGAGAAAATAAGAGAGAAGAAAATGGCATGGAAACAATACTTAGGAGCTAACAACACAGCATGACAAACAGAGAATATCTGACACTCAGAACAGAAGCAAAGAACAAGGGGCTAGCAGGAAAACAGAAGTCCTGGGAAGAATTTGGAGAAAAGCTAGAAAACGATGCGCAAGAAAACCTGAAATTCTTCTATAAGACCCTAAAGAACATGAGGAAGGACAAACAATGCCCTCTCAAATTTATAAAGGACAAGCAAGGCAAATTGCTTACTGCCCCGAAGGAAGTAATGGAAAGATGGAAAGAATATTTCTCAGAACTCCTTGGTGGTGAGCAAGGTCAAGCATCAGAAATGATAACCACTAGCACAGAAGAGGAAACCAATTGTGATGAAGATGACATAAAGATGGAAGAACTGAAGGTAGCACTGGAGAAAATAAAGATGGGCAGAGCAGCAGGGCATGATGGTATAACACCAGAAATGGTTAAGTACATGCGAGCATCAGGCGACCTATTACTCGTAAGGGTCCTACAGGCAGCATGGTGCAACAAGACCATACCAAAAGGCTTGGGAGATTGCCATTATAACACCAATTTTCAAAAAGTGTGACAATCGACAATTTGGAAACCATAGACGCATATCCCTTCTCAGTGTCCCTGCTAAATCTACTCTATGATAGGAAACTCTTTACAGAGCGATACAAGAGGAAGCAATCTGATCATCAGAAGTAGTCCGACAAGTGTTTCTGCCCTACATACTCCTTTACACTCTAAGGGGGGCGGGCCCATTTGGGTCATGACTCCCAAGCGTCTCAGCCTCCTGTTGTCTTGTATCGAAAATGAACCCATTTCACTCACGGCAGCAACTTTAATCCACAACTCCGCCAGCCGTGGAGGCAATTGTGAAAGTAACAAAGAGAAGACAAATTATTCCGTTCGCTCCGTAGCACATCACAACTACGGACACACACTGAGTCACCTGCGCGAAGCGGACGAGACTTGACACTGCGCGCTCGCCGCTGAAATTCTTACTGACACCCCTTATAGTATACATCGCCTGTCGCCTCTCAGCCACAGCCCTTTCACTAGTACGCCTAAAAACTCAGCGTATTGTGGACTTAGAAAAATTCCTGGTGTTTTCTGTGCCGCAGCGTTTATTGTCACGGTTTCCATTGCCCATTGCGGTTGTTCCACAGCCAGCCTGATGCCTTTTCGGCAGTTTCACTAAGCCTCTAGAATCCTAGAGCAGAGACTCCGACGCCTAGCTGAGCCACAATTGGATGAGGTCCAGTGCGGATTCCGAGCTAACCGAAGTACTCAAGACCTAATCTTCACATTCAGACAGCTGAGTGAAAAGGCCCTTGAGTATAAGAGTGAGATCCATCTTTGTTTCATAGATCTGTTGTTGTTGTTGTTTTGATGAGTTGATGGGTGGAGATCGGGCACTGAACATCTGATCATTGTTGCCTTTTCTCGTTCCATCTTGGTCTACCCTGTTCAACCTGAAAGTTGGTTATAATTGGGGTATTTAGTGTCATTTAATTTACTAATTTTGTTTTCAATTTAAATAACTGTTGTCTTTTGCAGTTTCTGATTTTTATTTATATTAGTATTTGTCAATTTTATTTTCTCTTTTATATTGTTTCTAGATAACTATTGTCCTTTACACTTGGTTTTAATTTGTATTAGTATTTGTTCTTTTTGAGTTGTTGTCCCTTTTTTTTTAATACCTTGTCTTTCCTTGTCCTATGAGTAGTTATTTTTTTGTTAATGCTTTGTTAGTTCTTGCTGCTTAATTTCTATTTAGTTGGATGATTTTCCTGAAGTTCTAACCTTATATTTTTTCCTTTGTTTTATGTATATATCTTTTAAGTATTGATTGGGCATCTCTTGGGGCATCTATACTTAAAACCTTATCACCTGTTAAGTCTATATTGTGATTTCTGTAGTAAGTTTTTAATTCAAGCCTTTGTTGTTCATACTTTTTACAGTGGATCAGGTAGTGGTCTATGTCATTCTCTTCCTGACATTCTTGGCAGTGTGGTTCTTCTACCATGAAGTATGCTGCACCGAGTCGGAGACGCCACAGTTTTTTGTTCGATGGTATCTTTAATTCTTCTCTGACCTGGCATGTCCTCGTTGGTTCTTTCAGCAGTTTGAACGCGTGTCTGCCTTTTCTACTTTCCTTCCATGTTGTCTTCCATTCCTCGTTTATAGTTTCCTTCACTTGGCTCTTGATCTCTGACCTCCCCAGTCCTGCTTTTATATTGTTTTTACTTGTTCTTCCCTTCTTGGCGTTCTGGTCTGCCAACTCGTTGCCAGCTATACCTATGTGTGCTGGAACCCACACTAGCCTCACACTACATCCTCTGTTCTCTAGTGATGTATTAATTGCTAGAATTTCTTCCTTTATGTCTGGCCGGCTACATTTACCTGGGTGTTCTAGTGCTTGTAGTGATGATAGTGAGTCTGTAAATATCGTAACAGCTTCTGGTGGGTTATCTTCGATTATTTCTAGACTTTTAAGAATTGCTACCATCTCTGCAGTAAAAATCGATGCCCCTTCCGTTACACTGTAGCTCTTTTTTATTCCCCATTGTGGTATTACAACTCCGGCACCTAGTTGCCCACTATCACCCTTGGATCCATCAGTGTAGACGGCCAGACTTTGTTTAGTTAGTTGCTCTATGAACTTTCTACTTATCATTTTGGCTTCCTTATCTTCTATGTTTTGTTTGATCTTTTCAGTAAGTGAGTAGTCTATGATTGGTGTTTTTAGTTCCCATGGTGGTATTTTGCTTCTGTATTTATTACTATTTTCAATTGTGTTTGATAGTTCTTTGAACTGCATTAGGTCTTCTATAGTTCTCCACCCTGTTGGATATCTATCTTTATTTAAGGGAACGTCCCATACACTTGGTTGGTTTTTGACAAATGCTTTATGTGCTGGGTGGGTCACTTCTTGTGCTACTTTACTCCAATAATTTAATCTCAGTTCTTTCCGTCTTAGACCAAGGGGAGGTATGCCGAGAGCTACTTCTAGAGCTTCTACTGGTGTCGATATAAATGCACCTGTAATGGTTCTCATGGCTGCATTTTGAATCCTGTCCAGTTTTGCTTTGTTAGAAGCTGCAGCTGAGTCATAGACTATGCTGGCATAATCCAGTTTCCCCCTGATGAAGGATTTGTAGAACATAAGCATTATTTTATTGCTGGCCCCCCATCCATTACCTTTTACAATCCTTAGTATATTTAGGGGTCCCCTACAGCTTTCTACCAAATTGTCTATATGTTTATTATAATTTAGTTGTTTATCTAAAGTTATGCCCAGAAATCTTGTTGTTGAGGAGGTACATATTTTCTGTCCTTTAATGGTTATATTGATTTTGTTATTTTTTTTTAAATTTCCTTTGCTGAAAATCATACCTACTGTTTTGTTTACATTAATTTGGAAGCCCCAACTTTTCATCCACTCTGAAACTTTGTCTATTTGATTTTGAAGTTTTTTGTAAACATGGTCCAAGTTTTTTCCAGATCGCCAAATGGCACAGTCATCTGCAAATTGTGATACTGCATTCTTTATGTCATTAAATTCATCTGCTAAATCATTTACAGCTATAGTGAAAATTGAAGGAGAAATCACTGATCCTTGAGGAATCCCATTCTGTTGTTCATATATTTCTGACCTATCATTATTCACCTGTACAGCAAAATACCTGTCCTGTAAAAAGTTTTCTAGATACCTATAGGTTTTACCAGTAATGCCAATCTTTTTCATTTTGTAAAGAGCTCCATCTCGCCAGCATTCATCATATGCTCTAGCTACATCTAGAAAGACTGCCACTGTTTTCTCTTTCCTCTTGAACCCTAGCTTTACATCATGTTCTAATCTTACAAGCTGGTCTACTGTACTTCTGTCTGCTCTAAACCCTGACTGGTTTGGGCTATATAACTGGTTTTTTTCTAGGTAGAATTTAACTCTTTTATTCACAACAGTTTCCAGTATTTTACCTAGTTGTGATGTTAAGGAGATAGGCCTATATGAACTTACATCATGGGCTTCCTTATTGGGTTTTAGAATGGGTACTATCATAGCTACTTTCCATGCTTTTGGTATCTTTCCTAAGTTCCAGATTTTGTTATAAAGTGAAGTTATTATGTTTATAGTTCTTTTGGGTACTTTCTTAAGGATTTCATAACTAAGTATATCTTGCCCTGAGGCAGTATTAGATTTATCTTTTATTGCATTAGTTACTTCTTCCTCTGTTATATCAGCATCTAAATAGTTTGTTTCATCTATCTGGTCTGGTAGTTCTTTTAAAAACTGTATCCTAAGTCTTTCTCTTCTCTCATTTTCTTCCTGTCCAAGGCTACTTTTTGCACTGACTTTATAGAAATACTCGGCAAGGGCATTAGCTTTTTCTTTATCTGTTTCTGCTCTCTTTGGTAGTTTGATTGTTGGCATTATTGTTTTCTTATTGTTCCCTTTGATTGCCTTAAGCTTTTTCCATACTTCTCTAATTTGAGTGCTAGGTTTAAGTGACTGACAAAACTCCTTCCAGTTAGTTTCTTTGGCTTTGAATATTATTCTGTTAGATTCATTCCTAATAAGTTTATACTTATCATAGTTTTCTTCTGTTCTGTTATTTCTATATTTTTGTAAGGCCCTTTTTCTTCTCTCATGAATTTCTGCACAGCTTTTATTCCACCAGGCAACTGGTTCTTTATTCCATTGAGTTTCTCTTTTCTTATTAATGTTATTTATTGATTTAAGGTGTTGTGGCATATTTTTATTTGGTATATACTTTATTGCTATTTTCAGAATTTCATTGGTCAGTGTTTCTGCCCACAAGTCAGTATCATCTGATTCCATGTCTTTATATTCCATCACCTCCAGCTCTGATTGGAAAGCTTCCCAGTTTGCTTTTTTATAGTTGAAGGTAGGTTTCTCTGGTTCTGGGTTTGGAATGACATTTTCATGCATGGTTATTACAATGGGCAGATGATCTGAGTTTGTGTCTTGTAACACTTCCCAATTTACATTCGCTAGGTTGTTAGTTGCTATACTTATGTCTATTGCTGAGTCTGCCCTATTAGCTTGTGGATTAATTCTTGTTGCAGATCCATCATTTAGTATTAGTAGTTCATTGTTTTCTATGAAGTCAAGTAGGCATTTTCCTGCATTATCTGCATGTTGTCCACCCCAAGCACAATGATGGGAATTAAAATCGCCTACTATGATTGTTTTGGGGCCTAGTCTGGTGCTTATGGCTAGTATTTCTTCATCTTTAATTGTGCCATCTTTAGCATATACATTTAGAATTGTTAGATTGTTTGGTTCAGCTGCTATAGTAACCTGGATACCTTCTATATTGGTTGTATTAAATACTTCCCAGTCTATGATTTTAAATTTTTCGCTAACTAAGACTGCGACACCTCCTCCTCTACCTTCTTTCCTATCGTGTCTAAGTATCTTAAAGCCCTTACAACTATATCTATTATTTGGGTTTAAATGGGTCTCTTGAAGAGCATATATATCAGTATTTCCTCCAGTCTCTGATAGTAGGGGTGCAAAATTTTTTTTAATACCCCTACAATTCCACTGGATAATTCTAAATCTTTCTAAATTGAATTTTAACATCATCTAGTGTACCTTTTATTTTGGTAGCTATCAAATTTGCTCTTATTCTGCATTTCCTGTACTTGTGGACTCACTATCCATCAAGTTCTCAAGAAAATCCCTATTTATACTTGTCATTATATCCCTAACTTCTTCCGCTAAGTGTGGTAAATGTGCCTCAAAATGTTTTTTGATAGTTTCTTTGATAGTTTCTTCTAGGTTGCTTTTGTTCTTTTTGACCACTTTCCTATTTTCATCCAATGCTACATTCCCTTCTCTTCCTATGTTAATCTCCTGTTTTTCACTTTCCATTCTTTTTAGTATTATTTCACTTTCTTCTTTTTGTTCAGACAGTTTGACTAGTATCATTTCATTTTCTTCTTTTAGTACAGTCAGTTTAGCTATATCCTGGGAAATTTGGTGCTGTATGGCTTTCACTTCTTGTAGCACTGCCTCTGCACTTTTCAGTGCACTTGTGTCGTTCGAGGATGTAGTTGAATCATCTGACTGGTTTTTTGGTACTATTTTATTATTTTCTAACTTGTTCTTACTTTCTTTTACCCTCTGTGTTTTAAGCATTTTGACATCTTCTTGCACACTCTTAATTATTGTTATAACTTTAGTGCTCGTATAGGTATCGTTTTCCTTTAATTCTTTAATGACAGTTTTGAAAGGGGTTTGGGTTGTTATAGCTTCCTTCAGTGCTTTTTTGGTCTGCTGATAAACTGGGCAGCCCTGGAATCTGGCGCTATGGTTTCCTTGGCAATTAATGCATTTTCTGTTTGCATTTTCCTTTTTATAGTCAGTATCTGACTTTGCCTTTTCGCATTGTGTGAAAGGGTGTGCTCTCGCACAAAACCTACATACTGCCTTCCCCCTGCAACTTTGTCGGCCATGGCCAAACTTCATGCAGTTGGAGCACTGCAGCACTGGTGGAATGAAGGCTTCTGTGTTTTTTTGTGCTTTCCCAAATATTACCGTCTTGGGGGGTTCCCTACCTTCTGTTGTAATCACTATTACTGGGGTTACTATACTCCCTTTCACTTTTATACGTTCAACGTGCACCAGCTTTAAATCTGGGTTCATTTTGGACAGATTGTTTAGCACTTCCTCCCCTGTAAGGGTTGGGTTTATGCCTTTTATCACACTTTTTCTGGTTTCTTTTAAAATCTCTATTTGTATTTTGATGTTGTGGGCCAGTTGAATCATCCTTGGTCTGTCCCGCAAATCTTGCAGTAAATTTTTAGTTTTTTCTGTTACATTTAGTGTGAGTATTATCCCACTGTTATGTTTCTGCAATTTGGCAATGGCTTTTTTGTCGATGATTTTTTCTAGGATTACCAGAATTTTGTCGTCCGGGAGAGATCGAAGCGTGGCTTCCGTTCCAGCTATTTGTGTTATTTTCACTTTTTGGGGGGTTCCCTTTCGGCTGGAGTCTTCTTTGTCCTCTCCTCTGGTTTCATGACTTGTTTTGTCCGCGTTTACCTGGCTGTCCTGATTATCCTTTTCCCTGGGTCCTTTCTTTCCGTTCGCTGCGCTGGTTCCTGATCTTTCTCCTTTGTTGATTCTGCTTTTTGTTGTTTTTCCTTCCGCGCCTCCTTCCCGATTTTCCATTATTGTTTCACTCGTGTCCTTTAGTTCTGTTTTTCTGATTTCAGGGTTCGTGGTCCTGTTTCTTTCTGTCCGGTTTAAAGTTTTGTCTTTTTCTGGAGTTTTGGCCATCGCTTTTCCTTCCCCGAACTGTTTTCTGGTGAATACTACCATTGGTTATTTTCCCTGTCTTTTAGTATGCTACTGTTTGTTGTCTTTGAATTATATTCTGATGATTGAATATTATTATATGTAATCTTTGGCTTTTGGCTTATTTTGTTATATTTATCTTTACCCCACTACGATTCTTAAATTAAATAGTCCCCTAATACTTAACCTTAACTACAATAGGCCTACTCTAATACTAACAACAAAAGTATAAATTATTCACCACTTAAATATGTCTTTCAAGATGGCTGCCTGATCTCACTCAAAGAATTGCCACGTGGCGCTATTTAATTTCTATTATTTTTATTTTCTAAAATTAACTGCAATAATCTAACACTGAAGATGGATAAAAAATATCAACTTATCTGATAACTTGTGTAGTTCGAAAGATGTCTTCACTGTGTCTCGTCCTAAAAAGGACGTATCAAGCTTGTGTGGTTTGAGGTAAGCAAAAATGCGTGTTACCCCTGTAGTAGACGGAAGTGGAATCCATCATAGATCTGGAAAAGGCGTTTGACAGGGTCCCCTGGAGCAAACTTTGGGACTGTTAGGCAAGGAAGAACATTCCATCACCTCTGATTCATGCTATACAGAGCTTCTACAAGTCTTGCAGAAATTATGTGAGGACAGCAAACCATAAGTCAGAAGAGTTCAGGACCACCACTGGTGTAAGACAAGGTGATATCCTGTCACCTTATCTTTTAATACTCCTCATGGACGATGTCATCAAGGCATGTAAGGAGAGAACAAGAACGTATTCAGTGGGGTACTGGAAGATGAGACAGGTCTGTATTTCAGAGCTGGCATTTGCTGATGATGTTGCCTTGATTACTAAATCAGAGGCACATCTCCAATCCAACCTGCAAGTCTGGAAGGAAGAGCTGGAGAAAAGAGGGATGGTCATAAGCAGCTCTAAAACAAAATCCATGGTGATATCACGAGAAGAAAGAAGACATCAGATTAAGCTGGGAGAACAGGTCCTGGAGCAGGTCGACCACTTTAAATACCTCGGAGCTATTATAGACCGAAAGGAAGGCATCAAAGAAAAGCTGGCCACTCGAAAAGCGGCAGCTGGGAGATTTTTCAGGCCATAAATAGAGAATTCCTCAGCAAGAGAGAGGTTAGTAAGAAAACGAAGATGGCTGTACACCGCTCCATCTATGTCCCAGTCTTGACATATGGATGCGAGTCATGATCAATGACTACAACCCACAAAAGGCAGATCCAATCCCCAGGAATGAGGTATCTGAGGAAGCTGGTTGAAGTAACAAGAAGAGACATGGTCCGCAACCAGATGATACGTCAAGGCTTAAAATCCCACCCCCTGCATACCCAAGTAGAACAGTCCCAACTAAGATGGTTTGGCCATGTCTGCAGAATGGGAGAAGATCAGCTACCACGACAAGAATGGGAAACAAAGAGCCAGGGATCCAGACCCCCAGAGTCCGCTGGGAGGACAACATTAGACAATCTTTGAAGGATCGAGGACTAGAATTGAACCAGGCCAGGAGGAAGACAGCCAATAGGATAGTCTGGCGCTCTCTTCCAAACCTCTACACCTTACGGTAGAAGGGAAACGACTAAGTAAGTAAAATAAATCTGGTCTAAAATTTCTTAAGCGATCCATTTCTTTTAGAACGTCAATATTGCATGGCTTTGTGCCTGTTAATTTGGTGCAATCAATTTCTTCAATTTGAAGGCCATCTAGAGATCGAACTCGACTGTCCCTTGATTCATAATTTTATAATTTTGATTGTTTCCATTGATTTAGGAGAAAAATTAATTAACTTGATTATGGCCCCTGATTTGTTTACATTTCTTTACGAAAAAATTTTAATTACTCATAATCAGTGTTGCCACAGCTGGGTATTTTTTTTACTAGATCTGGGTTTTTTGGCTTCCGTCTGGGTATCTGGGTATTATTTTTCCAAATTTACATTAATCTGGGTATATTTGCCAATTGGTATTTACAATGTATGTATATTCTGTGCACTCAGCATTATACATTATATTGAAATTATATTAAATATAAAAAATTATGTGCTTTATATTTTTTATTCCACTTCAATTGAATTCTTGATTTTAACCACATTAAAGACGTTGTTTTTTGACTCGTTTACATCAGCTATCTATTTCCTGTTATTCTGTTAATGGCTGTCGTCTACAATACTCAGTAATTTTTGCCATGTGTTTTAAAGTATTCTTTTTAAATTTTAGACTTAAGCAGATAACAGCATATTGGGTTTTTTTTTGGTCAAAAAATAATTAAAATTAAGTTTAAAAAATGAGCGATGATGAAGGTACGCTAGGTAGTTGTAGCAGTATTACGACACACACGCAACCGCGTAAAAAAGTGAAGCCATGGTATCAGCAGGCTTTTTGTGAGGAATGGCTAATAGACAGCGAACTGAAGGATTGGATAAAGCTGGATTCTGGCAATCTCTATGCTGCGATTTGTACGGTCTGTTCCTGTACGTTAATTAATGCCAACAACACAGCTTTATTGACACATAAAAGCACAGTGAAGTACATGAAAAACGTCGAAGCCAAAAGCGAAACTCTGAATATTCACAAGTTTTTCATCAAACCAAAAGAACCCTGTCTCCAAGACAAAATTGCTAAAGCGGAGATAATGTTGTCGGCTTTCATGGCAGAACATAATACTCCGTTTTCGCAAGTTGATCATTTGATTGAATGTTGCAAGCAGATGTTTCCAGACAGCGCAATTGCTCCAAAAAAAATGTCACTGAAGCGCACCAAGGCTGCCTTGGTGATATATTGGAGTGTTAATAAAATCATTTTTAATAATTGTGAATTTTTGGTAATAAAAAATAAAATAAAAATGAAGAAATAAATAACATTTGGTAGCACACAGCTTATTTGTGCTAAAGTTGCACTAAAAGATTGTGTAAGCATCGTTTATCCCCGTGTATTTGATGCATAAAATAATCTAGGTATTTCTGGGGTTTTTTAAGAAGAAAATCTGGGTTTATTTCTAGAACTTGAGTGGCAACTTTGGTTGAGACGTTGTGTTTGACAAGTCCCCTCGTGAGCCCGAAAATGACCATAAGTCCATATACACTTTCTCCACCACACACTATAACATGAGGTTACAAGAGGAGCTCTCATTGCATAGTGACTTGAATGTGCATTAAAATATATCGAGTCAACCTCATAAATAATAGTCTCTCAACCCACACATTTAATCTCATTGTATGGCTCTGAAACATAGAAAACAACGAAGACGTTATAATCCGTAGTGGTTGAATCACATGTAATCATCACATCTCACATCTCAACCCGTAACTCGTCATGGGTCGTAGGGGTGCCATGGTGGAAGCATCGGCAAACAGGGTCCTCCACTGCTCTCTATCCTCAGCAATGCGTACAAGTGTGGAAAAACCGTGCCCTGCCCATTCTTTGATGTTATCAGCCCAGGATTTTCTTTGCCTTCCTCTTCTCCGTTTACCTTCGACTGTTCCCTGGTGGATCGTTTTCGAAATGGAGTCATGACGAGTTACATGCCCAAACCAGGCAAGCTTTCGACGTTTCACTACTGACAAAAATGGTTCTTGGTGGCCTGCATAGGTGTTTATTTTCTGTCTAACATAGACATTTGTTTTATGCTCTTTATAGCAAATGCGCAAAATTCTTCTATAACATTTATACTCGAAAGCCTGAATACTTCGCTCCGTATCTGCAGTGAGTGTCCAGCCCTCACACCCATACAAGAGAATAGATAATACAAGTGATTTGTATAATTTGATCTTCACAGGAAAACTCAAATTATACAAATCACTTGTATTATATCATACATGTAATCATACGTTTCCATAAATCATAACCATTGAATAACCATAAATCATAACGCCTTGTCCCTATCCCTTATCATGTGGAAAGGACATAGCAGTGAAACGAAAGGTGAGGAGATGATAGACGTAGACAGACTGTGGCTAAACGTCTGAACATGCTCTTTTGTGTGATCTCTCACACCTTCAGCCCTCCGTTAGTATTCTTTCTTTTTTCTTCATTGTTCTCACGCATCGCTTTTATTTGGCATAAATCATGCCTTTTCATTCGTTATTTTCACTATTTTCCTCTATGCTGGACATAGCATGGGGAACGTCTCTAAAACGCCACTCCCCAATGACAGTATCTGTTACAGAAGTATTTGCTATAGGACTGTCTTTATCTGGTTTACCACTCCTCAGACGTGTTTACGTTCTGCCAGCTGAACTGTGGTATTATCATTGTCGCATGAAAATTTAATTAATAGTAGGTAAAGCTTGACAGCTGTATAGGGGTGATGGACAATAGTGCACACAGACGTGTGATAGTGATGTGCAAGAGAGATAGACAGAAGGCACAGGCTGAGTCAGTGAGTTCTTCACTAAGAAAACCACACACACAGCTCTTCTTGTTTTCTCTGGCGACAATATTACTCTTTTTGCACACACTGTGTCACTCACAAATAGTAGGGTAAAGAAGAAAAGTTAGATTGAGGATTTGGTAGTCTGAACAGAACGAACAATCCTACCGAGTCTAACCAAATTTATTTCAATTTAGAGTTGTAAATAAATCAATAAAGATTTTACAGCAAAAAAATAAAGATTATCACGAGAAAACAAACATGTGTTTCTAGTACTTTTATAACTTGCTCCCCCTGTCCTTTCGTCAGATGAGTAGTTACTTTCAGCTGCTCGAATGTTTCAGTGGGTCTTAAAGGATACTCGTATGAGGTGAGAGGTTCGCTCTTCATTTCGGTGGCAATGACCAGGGTCATAAGGTGTCAACTTTCAGATGCAGCTCTATCATAATGCTTCTTGAGTAGGTTAATATGATAGACCTTCTCCTTCCCTTTCTTGTCTGTTTTGTAGTTGGTTGTAGATAGTTTCTCTAGAACAGTATATGGGCCCTGTCATCCGATTTGCAGTTTGTAATTACTGCTGGGCAAAAGAAGAAGCACCTTCTCTCCAACAGAAATTTCTCTATCCCTAGCTCTCGTGTTGAAATATTACCATGTTTCCTTCTGGTTTTTCTTCTTGGTTTTATTCTTATGTTTCTTTCGTTTAAGGGGCATCTCTAAAATGGCTATTTCCACAGGGTGTTGTAAGAGCGTCTTTTCGCATAATCGCAGGGCGCATCTCGACTTGCTGAGGTCAGCATCTCCGTCTTGTTTGTTTGGTTTGGTTTTTGCCTTCTTGTGGCTAGGCGCGTTCCTGTCAACCTATTTGGTTATATCAGAGCGCATTTGCCATTAAAAAATAAGTGAACTCTGTTAACTGAAGCCATGTGTTGATAAATTCTAAGCCCTGAAAAGGACTACTAGCATCTATCAGCTAGCATGAAAAAGCCCTGAAAAGGACTGCTAGCCAGGTCAGCGTTAATAGACACCAAGTCCTGAAAGAGACTAAGATTTTCCATCTGCTAGCCTGAAGCCCTGACAAGAACTTGCCCTAAAAAGGACTAACCAGCTACGCGAACGCTGCAGGTACTTCCCCAGTGTCCGAATAAGAGCCTCTTTTCGCATAATCGTAGGGAGCATCTCGACTTGCTGCGATCAGCATCTCCGTCCTCCCAGAATCCTGGATTTATCTATTCATGTCTCGCTTGTACACATCTTTCAAACTTCATCTGTGGTTGCCTTTTGTTTTTGTTTTATATTAGGGTTGGAGGAAGGAGGGGGTGGGGGGGGGGGGGGAAGGACGCAAACTTGGGTTCAATATTAAGTTTAATTCAGTTGAGAGATATTTAGCACTTTCATGCAACACGTATAGGCTATTTTTTTTATTATGGCAGTCACATTAAGGATTGTTAGTTACCTCCCTTGGAGTGCTTGGCGGGTTACATATACAAACTCGGCAAGTATTGATTCCATACGCATTGGAGAAAAAGAAAGGAAGTGGGAGGGGAGGGGGGGGGGTCAGTTCCCACATATACAACAAGCACGTAAAGACTTTTAACTAACTTTCTGTATTCGCTACACAACCAGACATTGACATTGGGAACTCTTATCAATGTTCCACTACCATCGCATTGTTATTTCCCTCATACTTAAACGTTAAGATACATTTAAGCGTTTTATCTAAAGGACGTAATTTTTAATACAAGGAAAATAATATGTGCGAGAAAGCTAGTCATAATTTTAAAAAAATTAAACAGTCACTTCATATAATTTTTTTTAACACTTTTGTAGCAAAGAAGCTAATTACAATATATTTCAAATTCCGAAAAAAAAAACGTTTCTGCCGTTTGTTGATATTATAGAAATATGCAGTTACATTTTATATGTGATAAATAAATGCACGTTAGGTTCAATACACGTCAGTAAATATGTATAACAATAGAGTTTCTCTCAATGCAATAATCCAGTACTAAAGAATGTTATTTTTGTCAGGCACAGTGCTTCCTAAACTAGAAAAAATTAGAAAGGACAGCTCTATTAAGGGCACCTTTATACCAGGGAAAGGCGAGCAGAAGTTGATTGCTTATGCAGACGACACCACCTTTTTCCCACCAAACGACAGGTCTATTGCAAACATTCTAAACACATTCACAGACTTTAGTAAAGGTAGCGTAGCTAAAGTCAACGTACAGAAATCAACAATAATGGGCATAGGCAAATGGAAAAACAAAACAGACTTTCCATTTGGGCTTGTACCAACAAACAACATCAAAATATACGGCATCACTTTTCCTTCACATCCAAGCCGCACACACAAAGACACATGGCAGAACCTAGCAACACAAATGACAGACATGCTACATAGATACAAATTCAAAACCACAACAATTTTTGGACGAAGCACGATTGTAAACACTTATGTCATTCCCAAATTACTAAACGTAGCCACAGTTTTTGACCCCCCGAAACAGACTATTACAGACATAAACAAACAGATCAGAAGATTTATTTTTAGCCACACAATCTACAGCATAAAACATAAGACACTCATACAAGAAAAGAAACAGTGAGGAATTTCACTCCAAGACATACAGACAAAGATCCAAGCACTTAGAATCAAACACGTAGGGAGCATCATCAAACATCCAGAGCAACACGCGCTATTACACGGGGCTCAGACTCACCAGACTGAGACCACTAAACAACTCAATGCCGCACCATTTCGGCCCACTACCATCTTTTTACAAGTCATGCATACAAGCCATCCACGGATACGACAGCCTAATTCACCAGAAAACAAATGCAATCTACAAACACTTAGTCAAACTACAAGCACCCCCGTTACATCTCAGAATTAAAAGGGGACAGAAATACTACAAGACAAATTACACTGACACTTTCACCAACTTACACAACCCTCACATCACTGCCAAGGCAAGAGAAGTTACCTTTAGGCTCATATACAACATGACACCCACAACAGAACGACAAGCTCACAGATCCAAGCAAACATCACAATGTCAGCTGTGTAAAACGCACGTACAAGAAACTGAGGATCATATTTACTACACGTGCAACACAGTCATACCCATGAGAAAAGCATTGCAAAGTATCATTGCTTCACACACGGGAAAACCCGTAGACCTTTCCCAAGCTATTTTTTAAAACACAGTACCACGAACAACAAAAGACACCCATACGAAACTTCTCATGTTATTATCCCAGTACAGATATTTGATTTGGACTTTTAGGAACTTAGCAATGTTTAAGTACCGCCATTTTAATTCCCAGATACTTTTACGTGTATTTTTGCAAAAAGCACTGTCTATTTCACCCGATTTTAATGTACAGCGGAGCAACACTCCTCCGCTCTCTCCATCTTAATTCCCTCCTTCTCTTCATGTACCGGTAAGTACGGGCTAGCCTCTTGAAAGGCGACTCAGAAGCGTGTTCAACTGTTACTAAGTTGAATCCTGCACGACTGAGAACAAAGCAATCCGTAATACATACCGACCTTCCTCCTACCCGGGGCCTTTAGTTGTGTCTCTCCCGCCCGTCTTCTGGATGCTTTTTCCAACGCTATTCCTAACCTGGGGTCTTTCATAGCTCTCTATTCTCCCCGCACCGCTTATTGTATTGTTGAAGCGAATTTAATTTGTGTATGCAAGTGCATAAAATTTACTAGTGAATGCGCGCGAGTTTTTTTTTTGTTTTTCTGTATACCATGTACTTTTATTATAAATTGTTTGGAAATGTACATTTATTTTTGCAAAAGGCATGTTCAATATCACCTGATTTTAATGTATAGTGGAGCAACACTCCTCCACTTTCCCCGTCTTAAGAGAGTGGCCTAGTCGCTACAATTTTACCTTCCAACTTCTTTCCTTTCGTGTCAGTGCGTGCTAGCCTCTTAACGATCCTGCACACACACGACTATGAACAAAGCAGGCGGTAACAGACTGACCACTCTTCAGCATGATGCTTTCAGTAGTGTGCCTTTCGCCCCAAGCCGTTTCTGTCCATCCTCCAGACGCCTAGGTTCTGACAACCTCGTGTCTACCTAAGCCTTTTTCCCCTTTGTTTGAGAGCGTGTGTGCGACTTTTTTGTTTGTTTCCTTACTATGTAATACCTGATTTACCTTTGACAATGTTTGTTTTTCATTAAAATGTATATACATGTATGTAAAAATAATCCGCACCTGTTATTAAAAAAAAAAAAAAAAAAAATTTACTAAAGATTTCCGTGGAGAGGAGCAATATAATGAGTCTATTAACTATTTTTCAAGCCCTACTTAATAGGGCATACATTGCAATGAAAGAATGGTACCATTATGTATAGTTATGTACGTTAACATTAGTGTATTTACCAGTAATCTCTGCACGATCGCTTCTCGGCCTTTTGATATGTCAAATAAAATTATAATCTCCAAAAAAAAAAAAAATAATAAATAAACTAAAGTTGAGACCAGTGTTGCCACCAGTGTTGCCACAGCTGGGTATTTTTTTTACTAGATCTGGGTTTTTGGGCTTCCGTCTGGGTATCTGGGTATTTTTTCCCCCCAAATCTGCATTAATCTGGGTATATTTGACAATTGGCATTTACAATTATGCATATTCTGTGCACTTAGCATTACACATTATACTTATATTACAATTAAATGTAAAAAAATCATGTGCTATATATTTTTTATTCCACTTAAACTTAATTCTTGTTTTTAACCACATCAATGACGTTGTTTTTTTTTACTCATTTACATCAACTATCTATTTCCTGTTATTCTGTTAATGGCTGTCATCTACAATACTCAGTCATTTTTGTGCGATGTGTTTTAAAGTATTCTGTTTAAATTTTAGACTTAAGCAGATAAACAGCATATTGTTTTTTTTTTTAATTTATTTTATTTTTTTAATTATAAGATTATAAAATGAGCGATGATGAACGTACGCTAGGTAGTTGTAGCAGCAATACGACACACACGCCACCGCTTAAAAAAAGTGAAGCCATGGTATCAGCAGGCTTTTTGTGAGGAATGGCTAACATACAGTGAACTGAAGGATTGGATAAAGCTGGACTCTGGCAATCGCTATGCTGCACTTTGTACGGTCTGTTCCTGTGCATTAACTAATGCAAACAAAACAGCTTTACTGACATATAAAAGCAAACAGAGGCACATGAAAAACTTCGAAGCCAAAAACAAAACTCTGAACATTAACACGCTTTTTACCAAACCAAAACAGCCCTGTCTCCAAGACAAAATTGCTAAAGCGGAGATACTTTAATGGCAGAACATAATACTCCGTTTTCACAAGCTGATCATTTGATTGAATGTCGCAAGCAGATGTTTCCAGACAACACAATTGCTCAGAAAATGTCACTGAAGCGCAACAAGCTTTTGCTTGAAACATTTCTAATCGAAAACTAGCCACGCAAGCGGTTGCCAAAGATGGAGTTTGTCATAAGTTTAATCCTAGTAAAAGCGTGGTTGAATATGTGCGTGAAGGACTTTGTCGGCATAGATATGCAAGGATTGTGGAACTCCACAGTCAAGATTCCACATTGTTAATTCATACATATGATCTTGGCGAAGGAGAAGTTGTCGACATGGATGCCGAGTCGCTGACAAGTGACAATTTTCAACAGTAACAAGTTACAACTAACATTTTATATCTGATTTGAGGAACATTTTGTTAATGTAACTACTGTAAGTATGTTACTGTTAAAATATCTCATTTTCAAGAGTTCATATATTGGGGTGTTAATAAAATCATTTTTATATAATTGTGAATTTTTGGTAATAAAAAATAAAATAAAAATGACGAAAGAAAAAAAAATTGGTAGCACACAGCTTATTTGTGTTAAAGTTGCACTAACAGATTGTGCAAGCATCGTCTATCCCGTGTATTTGAGGCATAGAATAATCTGGGCATTTCTGGGGGTTTTTTAAGATGAAAATCTGGGTTTATTTCTAGAACTTGAGTGGCAACCTTGCTCATAATGTCATAATTACAATATTAAATTATTAATAATTGACTGATTATTGTATTGTCATCGGGAATACACAACTATACCAAGTTTCAGAACTATTGCTCATCTGGAAGTGATTGAAAAATCGATTGAAAGATTTGAAAGTGACACGAAAGTGACATACAAGTGAAGTTAAATAAAAGCGTGTAAAAATGATGTAAAGTTTTAGTCTTCTGTTGATCTTTCATTAATCTAGAAAATGATGAAAATGTTCAGTCTTCTGATGTTCTTTCAAAGATTTAGAAATTGATACAAAGTTTGAATATTCTGATTCTTCTTCTTTGGTCCTTGGCCACTGACTGACAAAGCAATCAGTAACCATCACGCCTTGTGGCTTCTTATAAGGCAGCAACAAACTGTCTCCACTTTGCTCCGTAGGCAGGAAATCCGCGTGTGGTGCTCCAGTTCTGGTTCATGCTTTGCATCCCTGCCTAAAAAGTTCTCCACCATGTAGCTTTTGGTCAGCCTCACTTTCGCTTTCCATCTGAAGTCCATAAAATGACAGTTCTGGTGATGGTGTTTTATGAAAGCACATCAGATGATTAAATTCTTTTATCTTTTTCTAAATTGATTAATTTTCTAATATTCTTTCATAAATTTAGAAAATGATACGAAGTTTTAATCTTTTGATGTTCTTTCATAAACTTAGAATATTTAATCACAATGAGACAACAACAATCTAAAAGATTCTAACTTGGGAGGACTGAGCTTCAATTAGAAGCTAGCAGTACTCATGATGCATTCAAAGATGACCAACAGTAATCACTGCCCGAGAGTAAACACACATACCCTCTGATTTCAATGATGTACCATGTGATATGATTAATAAGAAAGAACCATTGGAGTTCATCATCAAAGATCAATCCATATATGAGGTATATGCTACTTCACGGAAATCGGCTACTTTCTTGAACTGAAATGCTTCATTCTAGATTATGTTTGAATTTTACTCAACTTGTAAGATTACTTAAGCAGAGCATGCATGCAGTTGCAATTGGACAGCAGCAAAGAAAGAAAATATCTCTTTATTACAGCATGTGAAACGATGAAGCAGACATGGCCATAACATACGAAAATGAAGAGCTGATGGTGGTTTGGCAACATCATATGTCTAATATCAATTCAAATACTAATTACGGCTAATATCAATAAAATACTAATTCTTTTGATTTAAAAAAAAAAAGATCAACCTTCCACGGCCATAATTTATACTTTATCTCCTTTAGAAAGAGGGCACAAACAAATAATACATTTTGGCAAGGCGTACATACTAACAAACATGACAAATAGTACATATGAATTTCTTCCCCAAACCAAGAGGGAAATTAGTACCTCCGTACTAGAGACATTCAACAGTGCTTCGGACACTCAGAGGTGTTGTCACTGTCATGTGTTTTATTTGTGGTCTGCCCCTTGTAGTTCCCGGGGGTCAAAGAAACAATATAACTACTGCTCGCTCAGGTTCAAGGTAACTAATATGAGGTTGTCCATGAGGTTGGCAACCTCACCATGTAAAGTAAATTGCCACAGACACCACTTCTGCAAGATCACGTGACTGCTTGGTGCTGACTTCCTGCAAGGGGGACAACCTACTGTAGTGGCTCCATGCTTCATAGAGAGCGGAAAGGAAAATAATGAATGATGACTTATCAAGAAACATCACTCTGGTAAGTACCAAATATATGTACAAATAATTTTCCTCTTCTGACCAAGAGTGACATTTACTGTTTAAAAACAGAAACGCATAGCTATCCGAGGGCGCCTTTTTATGAGTTTGTTTGTAATTTTTGGTGCTAGGGTATATAAAAACCAGCCTCAAATGTTCTTTACAGTGTCAAATGCACGCTTTGACCTGAATTGAGTTCGTTTTTGTAATCGTTACAACGCAGTGGTCAATAGTGTTTATGACGCAGTTTTTGACCACAGCTCATGTTGCGTGCACGTGAAAGCAACAAAATTTGGGGTGAACACTATTCACTGACCACGCAACTGAAACCCTATAAAAGGATAACGCTACACACACAAAAAATTCAGTTCATTTTCAAGCAGACATTTATGGCGTCTCTATCGATAAATTTAAGGAACATTGCTATTGGCCGACTGCATGCAGGCGAAAGTCAAAGTCAGGTTGCCAGGCATCTAAACGTGCATCAGAGTACCATCAGTCGACTTTGGCACCGGTTCCAAGCCACTCGCTCAGTTGAAGACCGGCATCGCAGTGGACGACCCAGAGTGACAACAGCAGCGGAGGATCGCTTTATTCGGCTTCGTCACCTCAGAGACAGGTTTATAACAGCTTCCTCAACTGCCCAGTCATTGCCTGCAGGACGTCATGTGTCTGATCTAGCTGTCCGGAATAGACTGCATGACGCTGGACTTTGGGCACAACGACCTCACCGAGAACCTGTCCTTACGCGCCGCCATCGCCAAAATCGACTTCTTTGGGCCAACCAGCATCGCCCCTGGGCAGCTGACAATCAATGGAGACGTGTCTGGTTTAGTGGTGAATCTTTCTTTTTGTTGCAGCGTCATGATAGACGGCGTAGGGTCTACCGTAGGCGAAATGAACGTTTTGCCCAAAATTGCGTTGACGAAGCTCTGCCGCACGGTGGTGGAGGTGCAATGGTGTGGGGAATGATCAGTTACAACAGAAGGAGTCAATTGGTGCACATTGAAGGAGGCTTGAATGCGCAACGATACGTCAATGAAATTCTTCGACCCCATGTCCTTCCACTTTTGGCTGCCCAAAGGTCTGTATTTCAACAGGACAACGCCAGACCCCATTGTGCACGGTTGACCACGCAGTTCCTGACTGCCAACAACATTCTCACCCTTCCCTGGCCATCCCTGTCTCCAGACACGAGTCCGATTGAGCACCTGTAGGATGAGCTGCATAGACGTGTTTGTCGCCGAGACGTTGCTCCAGCCAATCGTCGTGATCTGTTCCAGGCACTCCAGGAAGAGTGGGCAGCCACCCCACAGGCCCACATCAGACGTCTGATCGCACCCATGCCCAGGAGATGCCAGTCGCTGATAGATGCAAGAGGAGGCCACACATCATACTAACGGGAAAGCCCGTACGCCAAAATACTCTTGTGACCCAGATGCAAAACAACTGTCAATTGATTGGTTGAACCCTAAGGTATTTTTGTGTGCAATTTGAACAATTAACTCATTAAATTAAAAAAAAGTTATTGAATGTCAAAATTATGGCTATGTGTGTGCCTTCAGTAGCTATGCGTTTCTTTTTTTTTTGAACAGTATAGTTACCTCATACAAGAGAGATACAGCAGTGCTTCAGACATTGAGAAGTGTTGCCATTGTCATTAGTCTTACTTGTGGTATATACAGTTTGCAGACTCTTAACTGGGTTCTTGTGTAGAATAGAAGTACTGAAGTGGTATGTCAAGGTCATCAGTGTGGAACTCATGACAAGAACCAGACAAGTGCCAGCTGAACAAGAGATGAGAAGGCAATGCCGGCAATGGATGGGGACACACACAGAGGAAACCTGCTGATAGCATTACAATAAAAACTAACACATGTGCTTGTTCTGGAATCCCTGGGGTGAGAGAGGTAGAAAGAGACCAAAGAACACATGGAGAAGAGAACTGTAGACAGACGTGAAGAAGACAGGGAAAGACCTTGAGCTGATGGCACGGGACAGGAAGACTGGGTATAAGTTTACTGAAGGCCTATGCTCCTTGAGAAGCTGAAGGGTGATGATGGTATAGAGTTTGCAGCGTTAATCTACAGCACCGTCTTATTAAGACATTTTAATTGTTGTGTCTTTGATGAATTTCTGACTGGGATTTACCAGACTCAAAAGTGGTTTTCATTTACAGTTCATTTAATTTTTTTCATAATTCTGTATGCATTTAGGATAATTCTCACTTTCCTTTCTCTGTTGTTTTTGGGTATCTATCCCTGAAGAAGACCATGTGGTTGTTATGTTGGTCATTTCTTTGTGATAGTAAGACTTATTACTTTTTGCTTTTTAAATGAAGAAAAATATCATGTTCAACCTCTTATGGGTTATAATTATAATATAGTGTCCCTAATTCTAGATAATATTTTCAGTTACAAATACCTCATTATGGTATCATTTGATCTTTTCATCATTCACATTACTATTCGAGTTTATTGAGATTTGCTTACTTACTTAGTCATCCTTCTTCTACCCAGGAGTGTAGATGTTTTCCAGACAGAATGGCATACTATCCTATCAGCTGTCTTTCTCCTGGCCTGGTTGCAATATAGCCTTCGGTCCTTCAGGGATTGTCTAATGTTGTACTCTGAGTGAACTCTGGGTCATCCTGGAGGTCTGGATCCCTGGCTCTTAGTTTCTCATATTTGTCATGGAAGCCAATCTTCTTCCATACTGCATGCATTGCCAAACAGTCATAATTGGGACTGTTCCACTTGGGTCTGCAGGGGCTGGGTTTTGAGGCCCTGAAGTATCATCTGGTAGCAGATTGTGTCTCTTCTTGTTACTTCAACTACCTTTCTCAGATACCTCATTTCTGAGGATTGGAACTGGCTTTTGTGGGTTGCATTCATTGCCCATGACTTGCATCCATATGTCAAGACTGGAGCATAGGTGTAGCAGCATACAGCCATCTTCGTCTTCTTGCAAATTTCTCTTTTACTGAGGAATCCTCCATTTATGGCCTGAAAAAGTCTCCCAGCTGCTGCTCTTCATGTAGCCAACTCTTTTTTTTATGTCTCCCTTCCAGACTATGACAGCTCCAAGGTATGTAAGGTGGATGATCTGCTCCAGGATCTGTTCTCCCAGAATAATCTCATGCCTTTTTTCATCTCATGAAATCACCATGGTTTTTGTTTAGGAGCTGGTAATGACTATCCCTCTCTTCTCCAGCTCTTCCTTCCAGACTTGCAGGTTGGATTGAAGATGTGCCTCTGATTTAGCAATCATGACAACATCATCAGCAAATGCAGCTATGAAATACAGACCTGATTCATCTTCCAGTACCTCACTGAATACTTTCTTGTCCTCTCCTTACATGCTTTGATGACAAATTCAATGAGGAGCATGAAAACATAAAGTAACAGAATATCACCCTGCCTTAAATCAGTGGTGGTCCTGAACTCTTCTGACTTATGGTTTGCCGTCCTCACATAATTTCTGCATTTTATTGATATTTGCTATTCAGAATTTTTCACCCGCATGAAAAACGCTTAATTTTGGCAATAAGACTTCATTTACTGCTGTATATTATTATTAGAAGTTATAAAACCAACTACTGTGCAGTCTACTCAGAAGTCTGCAATGACTCAGAACTTGAAATTGCTTCTAGAACAAAATTACAATCAGCAGGAACAGTTTAGAAGATTGAATCAAGGGTAACACAACATCTTATGCAGCATCTATACCTATGCCAGTCCCCCAACACAGATTCTGCAAGCTGGGCTCTGAGTGGAAATGAGTATACTCCAACAAACATCAACCAGATGAAACCACATACAAGAAGAAGACAGCAAGATCAACATCATGGTATTGGGCACATCAGTCATTTCAAAACATCTAACAAGCTTAAGTCATGCCCTGGATGTTATGCCAAACATCAGCACACTGAATGCCATCTCTGAAGTCTACTTGTATGTCTTGTGGCAAAATTCTTCACAATGTCTCAGTTTGCAACTCCAAAAAAAAATAAACCAAAAAAAATTCTGAGTTTTGAAAATGTCAGAATTCAGATATGGCCTTGACCGAACTTCAAAGAAGTCAAGTGACATTCAAGCCACTGGCAACCATGAGATCCACAATGACAAATTTCCTCATGAATGTGCTGGTTAAAAAAGTGACCAAAGAAATGTCTTCTTGATACTGGAGCTGCATGAGGAATTGTTTGACTGAGTGTTTACCACCAATTAGGCTTTCTGTGACTCAGAACATCAATTTACAATGAAAAGACTCTGGTTCTTTCTACCAAAGAATGGACCAACATCAAAGTAAAGCTAGGTGAAAAGGTCTGCACTATGAGACTAGTAGTAACAGATTTACAGTGGTAGTAACATAATTTGAGATGTAATGATTTTATGGTTTTGGTCTCACCATTATTTTTTTTTTTCTTTTTAAACCAAGTATACCGCTCAACCCTCGATGGGTTAGAATTAAGATATATAGTGTATTAAATTCAAGACAATATAGTAACTTCTTCCCCCCTGCACTCAGTCCAAATAAAGTAATTAAAACCAAAATTGTGTATGTGTGTGTGACATACCCTTTCCAAGAAACAAACAAACAATAAAAATAAAAAACAAACAAAAAATGAACGGAAAAACAAACAAAGTAAAGTCTTGCATAACTGCCCTGATGTTACCAAGGTGAAAAAGATTGAGAAAGCCCAGGGGTGTTTGAGATTACACCAAATCCACCAGTTATCTGCCATCATCCACATGAGCACCCCATCAGACTACCCCTTGGGACCCAAAGACGCAGCAATAGAGAATGCAGTCAGTGACCCATAGCTTGACTGCTTGCGTCAGGGTCAGTGAACCAGAGCTGACCAAGATCCCACTCCACTTCCACGTGGTGGTCCTGGAAACAGGCTGCATCACTGCAGTCTGGCTGAGAGAGTAGGGATTGAAGAAGGAAGGCAAACCCAGTCCCAAAATATGCCGTGCTGAAGTCGGATGTGCCGGCCGAAAGGTGCCGATATCGCTGCTCCGCTGTAAACAGACACAGCGCGTCAGACGTCCTTTTCAGGACAAACGAGGAAGAAGAAGAAGACTACCCCTTAACCTCACCATTTCTGCATGTGTGTGTGGAGAAACGACAGGGAAAGAATAGGATTACTACACCCTCAGGCATGCCGTACAAGGTGACTGGTATGAGGTTGTGCATGAGGCTGGTGACCTCATCATGTGACAACAGATTGTCACAGTAACCACCACTGCAGAAGCATGTGAATGTTTGATGCAGGCTTCCTGCAAATATTCTGGCTACACTGGTGGCTTCATGCTCTGTAACAAAGCACAAATGAAAATGATGATGATTACTGACTGTACCCAGATAAAGATTTTTAAATGTAGCTCAGGCTCTCAACTCTAGTCAGATTTTACCAAAAGTCAAGTCGAGGAATTTTTAAAAAAAAATTCTAAATGCAGTCTCAGAAGGTGTAAGAATAGGCACTACTTTCAATGCATGACTCAAACCAATGCAACTTAAAAAACTTCACCAACATGCTCAATGCATTCTGCCCAAAAGGAAGCAGCTGAAAAAGAAATTTGACCGGCTTACTCATGCAGGAACTGCCAAGAAAATTCAGACAAGCTACTGGGAAGCACCTGTCATTGTCATGCCAAATAGAACTGCAGAATATGTGGTCACTTAAGTTTATCATCAACACTTGCTTAAATGTGGAGCAGATTAACCATGTACAGAAAGCAGCATGGGAGTTATGGTTCTTATAGCAGGTGAAAAGTCAGGTTTTCAAAGATTCTTATTTGCACAAGGCTTCAGAAATAATTCAGTCGTTGTGCTTTAACATGTTTAAGCTCTTAAATTACACCACCATGTTAAAAGTTGATACCAAATAAACAAAATAAACCAACAGAACTAAAGCAGCATTTTCTGGACTAGTCATATGTTAATTCAAGAAACCATTGCGGCAAGAACATTCGACTGCTTGGTACAGAATTCCTGCAAAGGAACTAGCTGCCATGGTGGCTCCATGCTCCACAAGGAGTGCACAAAAATAATGATGATGATTACCATTTATAATAAAACATGTTTTATGAATAATTTTTCTCATCTTTCTTGAGTCAACTTTTCTCATCTTTCTTGGGTCAACTTTTCTCATCTTTCTTGAGTCAACTATTCTCATCAGATAATATTGTAGTACTAGCCCACCCACTACATAAGAAAAAAAAGCAAAGTTATGTAAAATGTGATACATTATATAACAGATTTAAAATCAAACTGTAAGTAGCAGAATCCTTCATGTCATCCCAAATTTCATTAGAAGTAAGGTAAGTCTCCAAAGGATCAAAGAAAATAAATTAATTTGCAGAGGAATGTGTTGCCTTTTTGAAACACAAAAATTCTACTTCACTTTGTAAACTGACAATAGAGATTTGTATGCACAAATCCTTAAACAAGTCACAAGGAAACAATCGAATTGTATAATATTTTGAAGTGATAAAATAGCTGACACTAAAACGTGTAAATTATGCTGGTCTGATAGTTAAAACAATGTATCTTTTCAAGAGCTCAGAGAAGGAAGGTCTGAGAAACATGGGAAGGAACCACACAGAGGATGAAGACCTCAGAGACACTTGGAATGAAGTAGCTGATTCACAAGCCAGATCCAAATGGGAAATAACTGTCAGTGTATTATGCCCACTGAATGAAAGGAAAAGAAAATAGTGAAGTGAGCTTAAAAAAAAAAGCCATTTATTTCCAAGGCCCATACATTTAGCATTAAATCTTATATTTTGAAGTGTTAGAATGTAACAGCCAGCTTAAAAATATGCGATGTCCTTATCATGTTGGCTATGGCTGGTAAATAGTTACAAATAATGCAAAGCTCAGAGGCCAGAGATAATTTGTGTTTATTAAATATATAAAACACTAAAGACCACAACAACACTTTAATGAAAACAATTACATTTTAACAGGTTTAAAATCTTACTGCTATGCAAAACGGTCATACAGAGAGCTTGTTCCTTCTGGGTCACTGCTGTTCAATGAATACACACATATAAAGAGATACATTTTCACCACTGTAAGACATTATAAACATTTTCCAAATTGCCACACATAATTTTTTAAAAATAGAAATAAAACGTGAAAAATCATAACCACTTAACTTTCAGAAACTAACAAGACTCATGTATGCTCATCTATTTCATTGCTATAAGGCATAATGTTAAAGATTGAATAAGGTGCTGCACTGCGTTTGGATCAGGGTGTGCACCATCTGTGTTGTTTATTACAGATCCTGACTGATCTCCTATTCCTTATTTTTGCCTGCTTCTCATTAACCCTCTCACTTCTGATAACTACCATACTCTGAATGATGTCACTTTTATATAACAAATTACAGTGCAGTCGTAATTTATGCGAGGGACGCATTCCTGAAGATGTCATGTTATTCAAGACTAGTTTTCTCAAAGGAATAAGTTTAACTCGTAAACGCTGTAGTGTCCTATCAAACATTTTAAAGATATATTTAGATATGAGAGGAAGAGTTACAGGACTTAGAATAATGGCCGTTGTGAGATGTTAGACATGTTGTGTCGCTGTGTGTAATAAATGTTAAGAACGACAAGTGTCTTGTATTATTTCAATTAGAGGACTAAGGCAGAATACTACAAATGGTGACCAATGTATGAACAGTTAAGGTTCAGACAGTCCATTCTAACTGTGAAGAAAATTTAGACCAGTACATAATGAGGTTACCCCAAGTTGTAAAACACTGCCAATTTCAGAATAAATATTAGACAAACATAAAGGTATGTTTTCAAGCACTTGTAAGAAATAAAGAAGTAGGCAACAGAAAAACAACAGACATGAGTGGCTTACCCAGGACTCGAACCCAGGACCTTCCGTGTGACAACCCCGCCTAGCTATGCAAGCGAATCACACTATCCTCCCTGCCATCTAGGCATCACCAAAAATGATGCTTCAATGACAGGTCATTAGTGCGACCCGCAACACATAAGACCGGAAATTTACCATGGGCAGTCCAGCCTATTAATGACGCAATCACTTCTGTTGTTCCCCTATCATACAGTATAGGTCAGACTACACAAGACAAAGACCTTAATACTGTGTCTGGATGAGGTACTACAAATTGGCAGAACTTTAGAAATTGTAGAAATACAGGCCACACACATAGAGAAGAAAGAAGAGAACACTGTCAACAGACTGAAATTTCAGCAGTCTAGATCTAGAACCCAAGATTCAGTCACACAAGCTGACAAACAAGATAAGCAGAAACAAAAGTTTCATACATCCAGATCTAATTCCAAGAAAGAATCATATGCTAAATGCAAATGTTGTGGAAGGAAATATCCTGACAAAGGTGGAAGACAGAACTGCCCAGCATTTGGGAAAGAGTGTCATATTTGTCACAAGCAAAATCACTTTGCCAAGTATTGTCTCACCCCTAAAAATAAAGTTCAACAGACTGTTGAGAAAAAGGAAAACATCACAGACACTGACAGCAGCTCAGAGACTTATGTTTAAGCACCGGAAAACAGACCAGATGTCCCCAGAACAATGGTCAAAATGCAAGATACACATATGTCTGCAATGATAGACACGGGTTCAAGTGTGGATGTCATAAGCACATCCACATACAACAGGTTGAAGAGAAAGCCACAGTTGTTTCCCACTAATAAAAAGCTATATGCATATGCATCCAAGATTCTCTTAAAAGTGGTTGGAATGTTCAGAACAACTATTGAATCCAAGCATCATCAAGCCAGTACTACTGTCTATGTAATAGAAGGTGGACATGAAGTTCTTTTAAGGCATAAGACAGCATCTAAATTGCAGGTTGTTAAAATAATAAAAAATAACATCAACAGCAACAGAACACCTAATCTATTTGAAAATTAGTCAGACCTGTTCCAAGGTGTGGGTAAATTGAAAAACTTTGAGCTAAAACTATACATAAATGAAAATGTGAAACCTAAAGCACAACAACACAGAAGAATGCCATTTCACATCAGGCAAAAAGTAGAAGAAGGAATTAAAAGATTAGAAGAAGACATCACTGAACAAGTTTCAGGGCCAACTCCATGGGTCAGTCATCAAGAAGAATGGTGATGTAAGAATTTGTGTAGACATGAGATAACCTAATGAAGCTATAGAAAGAGAGAGACGCATAACTCCTACAATAGACAACATAATAGTGAATCTAAATAGAGCAAATGTTTTCAGCAAATTAGATCTGAGAAGTGGCTACCATCAAATTCCATTAGCTCCAGAATCTAAATACATTACAACTTTTTCAACACATCTAGGTTTACGAAGATGCAAAAGGCTCAGTTTCGGAATAGCCCCAGCTCAAGGTCTGAAGGGACAGTTGAACGTATCTGATGATATTCTGGCTTATGGAAAAACCCCAAAAGAACATGATGAAAATCTAGAACAGGTGTTCATCAGACTGATGCAGCATAACCTTACATTGAATAAAGAGAAATGTGAATTCAGCAAAAACACATTTGATTTTTATGGATATACTTTTTCTGAAACGGGAATTGTTCCAGACCACAGAAAAGTTAGTGCACTTCAAGATATGGCAGAACCAACCAATGTATCTGAATTGAGAAGTTTACTGGGAATGTTCAATTATGGTTCACGTTTTATTCAAAACTATGCAACACTCAGTCAGCCTTTAAGAATGCTTACTAGAAAAGACACACCATGGGCATGAACAGTAACTCAGTCAAAAGCATTAGACATGCTGAAAAGAAGGATGACTTCTCAGACTCAGTCACACAAGAAGGTAAAAAGAAACAAATAGAAAGAACAAAAGGGCAGAAATTTCACACAGTCGCTGACATTTTGAGAGAGCCATGCAGTAGGACTGACTTGACATTAGAGATGAGGATTCTTATTTTTATATTGTACTCAGTTGCCTGTCATATTTGCAGTAGACCAGAAAATGTGAGAGCATACGCATCATCTGATGGAAAGACTATAAAAGTCACATGGAGTAGGCCTAAGATTCCTGTATTAGGCTATGTTGTGCAGTATAGTGCGTCGTCAAAGAAACCTTTGTTTACCTGGTCCAAGTGAATGTTAAAAAACATAAACTAAGCACAACTTTAAGCTATGAAGTAAAGGCAAACAGAAATTATGAAGTCATTATGTTCACATTTGACAGCAGCAGTCAAGGACCTTTGTCTTTTCCAGTTGAGGTTATCACCATTGCAGAAGGTAATGAGGCTCACAGTGAACAAATGCCCGGCATTTCCCCAGTAGTCGGTATATCTCCAGTCAGTCTGCCAACAGGACCTGAGCAGTCTACTGTTCCAACAAGTCATGGCGATTCTTTAGTAACAGAGAGTCCATCAAGGACAAGTTTTGGAAGCAGTATGGACAAACGGGGAGGTAGAAAGGATGATGAGAAACCTCAAGAAGGTCATTCAAATAGCCACAGTTGAAGGAAAGTGTTGGAGACAACAGCTGTATGCTTTTCTTAGAAATTTTAGAGCAACACCTCATATGTCAACAAGCAAATCACCATATGAGCTCATGATTCAAAGAAAGGTCTCGATTAAGATTCCGACAGTTGAAACCAAAGAGAGTCAACCAGCCTCATCAGATGTGCAGAGAAAAGATGCACAGGCAAAATACAGAATGAAGCAACACGCAGACCGTAGACTACGATCACAGCTGTCTCATCTGAAAGTAGGAGATTTTGTTTTAGTACGACAAGAACAAAATAGCAAATCAACTCCAAGGTTTAATACCGAACTTTAAAGAATCAAGGGAAACATGATAAGTGTTTCAGGTGCAGGCAGAGTTGTAACAAAGAATGTCTCATTTTTCAAGAAAGTCAACGAAAATCTGGCTAGAGCAGCCAAGAAGAAATCACAACCAGATGATGATTTCTTAGATGACATTGTCAGTCCTGAGTTGCCACCAACTGCCACAGAACCAGCTGATGTCACCATTGACAACAATAGACAATTACTGCATACAGGCAGACCACCGCATAGGCACCGAAATGTCCAAAGACGTCTCAATTACTGTTTTGTATTGACAATGACTCTCCATTTTATTCTATCCATGCCAGACTATCAGGTGTAGATGTATTAATTTTTCATGTTTTTTAAATAGTTCTCACTTTCTATCCTTTATGTTATTGTTTGTTTGTCCCTGACGAAGGCCTCGTACATGTAACATAGTTTATTTTCTTGTCTTTTGTGTTAGTAAGGCATATTATCTTTTTTCCCCTCCATCCCAAGGAATTTTCAGTCACTTTGACTTTTCATATAGTCTTAAAGTTTAAGGGCAAGATCTTTCAAGTTTTTTCTTAAAATATGGTAATGTTACAAATAGTTGTACAGAAAATTCAATGAGGGTCAATAAAATATGAAATTTGGACAAAGGGAAACAAATAAACTTAATTTAAATATAATAATAATAATAATAAATTCTTTAAGCACCAAACACGGCGCATGAGGCAGAAACCAGTGCTCTCCAGGTTGTTCGTTGTGACGCCACTCCTCTTAACTCTTGCACATTATTTAGGCCCAACGTTCTTCCTTCTCTTATTATTGTTCTTCTAAGTGTTTCTTTTGGTCTTCCTTTTTTCCTCTTACCCTCAAGAACCCAAGTGAGCGCCTGCAGTGGTATTCTGTTGTTTCGCATTCGTAGGACATGACCGATATATGACCCCATCGTCTTTTCCTTATATATAAATATACCAGCCTCGAAAACAGGCCTTTCGTCGGTTTCGTTGGAAAATTGGCCCTGAATACAGGCTTCTTATTCTTTAAGAGTTAAAACAGGAGGAGAATTCTCTGAGCGCAAAGATGTGCAGCCATCATAGTGTATTCTTGCTTTTAAACATAACAATATTATTAATTAATGTCGGCTTCATTTTTGTTGTTGACATTATTACATCATCATAATTAGTCAGAATGACACTGAAGGAACAGGAGAATGTTAAAATATTAAAATAACAAGACAAATAATTAGCAAAATTGCTTGGGGGCAGGTTTTAACTTCTATGTTCCTGTTCTCTGGAACAAACAACAGTATATTAACTCTCCGAGAACCGACATCACAATTATTGTGATTTCATAATTAGATTCTTTTCTATGCAAATTTATGAAAAGTAGAGCATTGGATTTTTTTATTTACCCCCTTAGTCATTTTGCCGCACACTTATTTTTTTATTAATCTTTTTCTAAGCCATGATAGACGTGGAATTTTGTTTCAGAAGCTAAAATGGCCAAAAACAGACTTTCAACCTTCAGAGTGCTTAATTATTTTATAAAAAAATATTGTATCAGAATATAAGAATCTTGTTAATAGTGACAATATAAGTTAAATCAAAAGTAGATCAAGTGAATTTTTTTTATCTGACAGTAAATTTATATCGATTGATTGATCACCAAAAATCGATAACTATTGGCAGAAAAGGAAGGCGTATTTACCGAATAAATAAAAAATTTTAAATATCAAAATTGACAAATTTCAAAAATAAAAACCAAATCTGACGTGATGTAGACTTAGAATATATAAATAGTCACACATGGACATCTGTATAAACTCTGTACGAATTCTTGTATTAAATATTCTTTAAATCCTATGACCCAGTGTTGGATTTTATACCAGTAAGGTCATGACAATAATCATTTTATATTTTAATATAAATTTAGTTTTTTTTTTTTAGCAACCATGGATGTTGTTGTTGTTGTTTTCGATCCAGCGGCGCTTGGGCTTTAGCCCTTCGGCCCAATAACATGAAGCGATTTCATTTTCAGGCATTGTGAAGCTTGGGTGCCTGTGGACTTTCCTTCCAACCCGGTCAGAAGCCAGATGCCTGGGCCATCTCAGCTCATTCCCATCCACAGAGGGTTTACACAGCCATGAATAAATTATATTCTGACTTTAAAAAATCGTACCTGTGTGCTTACCCGGACATTAAAAAAGAAACTGCATACCTGAAGCTGCAGAAAATGTGGAATAACATTAAACGTAATCCAGATGAAGTTAGGACTGCCATTGTTAAGCTGAAGGCCATCAGTGCCAATAGAAAAGCACGACTGCTAGCAATGTGGGGCAAAGCTGCAGCCACGTCATCAAGTAACGCTATCCCTGAATCTGATACTGACACTGTTATGTTCAGTGGTTGAGCTAACATGGACGTCTGCTGCAAGCCATCTACTTCATCAACCGGTGACGCTTTTGCACAACCCTCAATTACGTTATCTGCACCCTTTATGGCTGAAGATGGTGACGCCAAGCATGCAATAATTTTGCGGCTTGAGAGTGTGCCTTCCAACAAAAATACAACTATGGACAACAATACTGTGGTGTCTAAGCATGGGAAACCCAGGCCAGCGGAAGCCCTGGCACAGCAAGAATTGCAAAGAAAAAGAAAACAAACTCCAAGCTGGCAAGCCTGCTAGCTGTAAAAAATACAGATCTGTGGACCGTTATGAAAAGCAGCGCGATTGAGCTCGAAAGCAACAAGAAAAAGGTACAGCAGAAAATCAAGCATCTAGAGTTTGACCGAAAGTGAAAATGCAGTTCCAGGGCAGAAATGAAGCGAATCTTACACAAAGTTACTTCCGAAATTCCAAGCGTTGCCGATAGATTCAAGAAATTCAATAGAAGAAAGTTCAAACTGAACAGCCTAGTTTACTGTCTTCTATCATTTAAATTGTATTAGCTACTGCTGCAGCTGATGACCGACAACGCTTTGACTTACTTGTGATGACTGAGGAAAAATGTGCATTCAGGACGATAAGGCAAGAGTCCCACTGGGGCTTCCTTTTGTTACTTACTGTAAAATAATGCTTTATGTGTTTAATCAAGACATGTGGAGTGGATGTCCACAAGGGGGGAGGGATCAATCAAAAGTGGACAGAGGTGGACATGGGGGAGGGGAGTGTCAAAAAATGCCAGAATTTTGTGGACGTCTTTTATGGATGGCCCCTTGCAGAATTTCTTATGCACATAATCAATATAAGATACTGACAAAGAATGGTGGTTATTCCTGTTGACCAGCTGACAAAGAATGGTGGATATATCTGTTTACCAGCTGACAAAGAATGGTGGATATTTATGTTTACCAGCTGACAAATAACAGTGAATATTTCTGTTTACCAGCTGACAAAGAATGGTGGACATTTCTGTTTACCAGCTGACAAAGAATGGTGGATATTTCTGTTTACCAGGTGACAAAGAATGGCGGATATTTTTTTTTGCCAGCTAATAAAGAATAGTGGATATTTCTGTTTACCAGCTAAAGTGAAGGCATCATGTGGTAAAAGCATAAATACATTTAACTAGTTTTTAAATATATATATATATATGTCCGATTCTTTCCTAATTTTTCAAATATTCAAACTTTTGGGATTCACATTATTTCAATCTTTGACAGATAAAGTGATACTATTTCAAAATTCACATAAAATGTGATGATACTGTTAAAAACATTGTTCATGAAACATCTTACTTATTAAGAGATTAGCAGATGAAAATATCATCGTCTGTCATGCGTGCAGATCTGATTAGTGACCATTCTGTCCATGTTCATTGATGCTCCGTGAACGGCCAAAGCTCATGCCAGCTTGCGTTGCTCCCTTGGTTGAGCCCATCTGAAGTCCAATGACTGTCTGACCTGCATTCAGTGTTTCTGGTGTAAAATTTCTTGGGTTGTAATCTGCCTCTTTGGCACCTAATGTTGGTCCCTCATAGCCAACTTTGGGGGCCTGAAATTGGAAATAAGTATGTTACCATATGAAGAATCTGCTACACAAGTTGGGTATGAAAAAAATACAACTTTAGTAAAAATTAAAAACAATCTATATAACAATAGCATAATATCACACAACAATAATGAAGACGTTTTATTTTTCCAACATAAAAGAAAATTCACTTGTACACTATGCTTTGTTATTCTTATGCCAGGCTTTTCAAGTCTAATAAATAATACACAAAGGTATGTTTCAGGCACTCGTGATAAATAAAGAAGTTGAAAACTAGACAACAGAAAAACAACAGAATTGATAAGCTTACTGGGGACTCAAACCTATGACCTTCCGAATGACAACACCGCCTAGCTACAGGAGCAAATCATTACTATTCTATCTACCAACAAGGCACCACAAAAATAGTGCTTCGTGGACAGAGGTCTAGCACAATTTCTCCACTTAACCCAGATATGTACCAAAGGATGACCCAGACTAATTATAGATGCAATCATTTCTGCAGTTTTCCTATTTAACAGTATAGGCCAGATTACACAGGACAAAAACCTTAATACTGTGTCTAGAAATGATAGGAGAATGGTACAGGAGAGAGGGAAAGTTTTCTAAGAAGAGGAGCAGATTTAGAACTTTTTTCTTATTTTATCTTTTCACTCCTTATGAAGCAAGCAGCCAGCATTGTAGCTGGTTCCCTTGTAGAAAACCTGCATGAAAACATTCATGTCCTCTTGCAGTAGTAGTTTTCGTAGCAACTTGTTTTACATGATGAGGCTGCCAGCCCAGCCCCCCCCCGACGCCACCCCCCCCCCCCCCCCCCCCCCCCCCCAACACGTAGTCACTTCTCACAATAAACCTGTAGTTCCTGTTCTGTCTGACTTAGTCTCCTTACAGAGCCCTGGGATTCAGTGCTGCAGGTTATGAACTCTTTGTCCTTTTTATTTTAATCGGAACAGCACATATTTTTAATCGCCACATAAAGGTAATGATTACTCACACATGCATAAAGGCATATCTGGAGTCATTCTTATATGACCACCAGCTATGCACAAAGCTACAATATATGTACGTGGAAGTGAATCTATGTCTGTGAGGCTAATTACATCCTCGCTGACTCTTGAAATCATCCACACATTTCCACCCCTGTGGTGAAACTTGTTGAGAACCCAGCACTGCACACTAAGCTTGGAGAGGTCACTTGAGCCCCAGGCATAATTTTTTGACTTTGTTGACTGCATGCAGAAGGATCTCACTATGGACCCAGTGATGTGCAGGGGAAGCTAAGAAGTGGCTCTGTGCAAGACATGACAATTCCTTGGGAGAGCCCAGAACCAAAGTACAATATTTTAGCTCTGCATAGTTGGAGAGCCCCCTAGGATGGCGGGGAATGCACAATATGCCACGCACTTCTTACTCCTAGCTTGGGACCAGATGTGACGATCCTTTAAATTCAAGCCAAGCTGGAGAAACTGTAGCTCATGACTTCAACTCAACATGTTGCGGAATGGCAGAAAAGCCACAGGAAAAGCCTAGATCTACAGTATAGATAATACCAAGGAGTCTTCAACTTGATGTTGGCTGCTAAAGAGCGAGAAGCTCAGCAGCCCTAGTTAAACTCATCTCATCTCATCATCGGAACCTCTTCTACCCCGTGAAACGAGGTGTAGAGGGGACCCAAGTGCACAAGGCCCATGGGCGGGACATGTAATCAAAGTGACTTGGCAAACAGGTGATTAGCCCATTGTGCCCGTCCCCTAGTTAAACAACAACAATTTCTGACACACATATACATATGCATGCATGCATGCACACAAACACACATAAATGCACATAAATGAACCTGAGAAGGCAAAGTTATGTGTGATGACTGAAATAATGTCCACATATGTTTTGAAGCCCCGTGTGGTCCTCAGGGGCTGAAGAGGCAAAGAAAGAATAAGACTACTGCCCCCTCAGGCGTGGCATACAAGCAGACTAATATGAGGTTGTGCATGAGGCTGGCAACCTCACCATGTTCTACAAATTACCACAGAAACCGCTGCTGCAAGAGTATGTGAAAGCTTGATGCAGGCTTCATGCAAGGGGACCAGCTATAGTGTAATCTGCCTCTTTGGAACCTATTGTTGGTCCCACACAGACAACTCTGGAGGCCTGTAAAGTGGGGGAAAAAAGTATTTTACTATATGAAGAATCTACTATGCAAGCGGAGTATGAAAAATACAACTTCAGTTAAAAAAAATAAAAATGTTAAACATATCTGTAGTAAAAATTATCATCAATAGCATAATCCCATCCATGCTCAATAAACAGTGCAAAGGAAAAAGAGGATATGTTTTCAAAGTATAAAGATTTACCTTACGCCCCAGTGCATAAATGCAGTTGACCACTTGGACCATGTTACTTTTGTCATACAAATCCACGGTCTGGAAAAGGTCTGTTTTGGATATGCCCAACTTTTCACAGGCCTCAAGGAAGTTGCTGGTGTTCTCCATTTGTAAGAAAGGCATTTTTGAGGAGTTTAACTTCTTGCTCATAATGCCAGGTTTGATTTTGTTGATTAATCTGCATGTTAAGAGATGCTGTATCAGTCGAGTATAGTCTTAATAACAAAAAGACATGTCTTAAGACAACTATAGCAAGAGTGCTAGACTCAAACAGATGTACTATCATGACCTTACAAAGAGACACAGTGTAATTCAATCAACACTATTTAGCCCGCCAAAAGCATAGGCTTTCAACAAGCACATGCCAACTCCCCCCGTCATGTCCCATCAGCTCACGTTCTTTTTTTGTCTTCCTCGTTGTTTTCATTTCTGACTCCCGTTTTCTTCTTCGTGTGTTTTTTTTTGGTCGGCCCCAGCCTCTTACCCTGGGGATTCCAGAGCAAGGACTTCCTGGTAATGCTATCAACAGGTTTCCTCAATGTGCGTCCTATCCATCACCAGCATCTTCTTCTCATCCCTTGTTCCACTGGTACTTGTCTGGTTCTTGTCATCAGTTCTACATTAGTGATTTTGTCACCCCACAGTGCAAGTATAACTGTAATATTATTATAATTACTCGCAAGAAACCTATCAAGAAAGGATGGCAAATAACAATGGTGTTCAAAATTTCTGCCTCATGTTTGGAGGATGGCACATTTCTCTCGTATTAAGTTTCTTTCTTTCCATTTCCTTCCAGGACTACTGCTACATCAAAAATGTCACAGGATGTGAATAATATGAAGCTGTGCTCTGCTACAGATGACCATTGCTGCAACAGTACACAAATGCTTTGATGCAGGCTTTCTGCATGGGAACCTACTGCAACCGTGGCTTCATGGTCCATAAAGAGCGAAAGGGGAAAGAAGCAGAAGTATACATCTGCTGGCCTTCAAAAACAGAAAATCTGTCTCCAGGTCAAGCATATTTACTTCAACTCAGTATGTTTTGGAATGGCAGAAAAGCCACAGGAAAAGCCTAGATCTACAGTGTAGATAATACCAAGGAGTCTTCAACTTGGTATTGGCTGCAAAACAGTGAGAAGCTCAGCAGCCGTAGTTAAACAACAAGCATATTTACAAAAGGAAGATGGACAAACGATGTTAACAGACCTAAATAATTGCACAATTTAGTAAAACAGTATATAACAATAACTAAAATAAATAATAAGGATCAATGATGGTGTGAGGATAAGGGGTAGTCTGATGGGGGTGCTTGAGTAGATGATGGCAGATAACTGGTGGATTGTGTCTGACCCTGGACACCACTGGGCTTCTCACCTTGTTAACAACAGGGCAGTTATGAGAGACTTTCCTTTTTTTTCTTTTTATTTGGTTTTTATTTAAATTTGTTTTTAGAAAGGGGGAGGGCACACATATACATTCACACAATTTTACAGTTTTGTTTTACTTATATTTGAACTGAGTGGAGAGGGGGAGAAGATACTTTATTTAGATATAGGAAATTTGATTTTATGATCTTGAATTAACTACATTATATACTGAAAGCACATTAAAAACGCACCACTTTTATATATACTGATGCCGAGAAGCTGGAAAAAAAAAGTGTGGGAATGGATTTTCCCCATGTTTGTCATGAGGTAGAGAGCGAATGGCTGCTGGAATGGAAAGTGCATGATTCAACCCACGGGTTTGTGTACAGACTACATGAAAACAATGAAAGTTACACGTGCAACACGATTCCCAACAGCTTTGACCCTGAAAATGTGTACATGTTGTGGCAGTATACTCTGTATAAAAAGGCCGTTGAGACAAAACACCCAATACATGTGCTTGAAATGCCACGACTATCTGAAAACGACTGCCAACGAGCCATTGGTAGGTTGGAGACCGGAATGAGCTCACGGGCCATTGCCAGAAGGATGAATTGCCACCACAGCATTATTGCACGCCTCAATGAACGTTACGGAACCACTGGCAGTGCCCGGGATAGACTTCAGAGTGGCCAACCACGAGTTACTACCCCTGCGCAAGATCGTCATATTGTGCTGAGTCACCTAAGGAATCATTCTCTCCCGGCAAGTCAAACAGCAAGAGCAATAGTGGGTAGACGTGGGAAAGTCTCTCGAATGACAGTCATACGACGACTCAGAGATACAGGCCTTACTGCAAGACGACCTTATGTTGGGCCAAACTTGACTCACAGACATCATCAGCAGCGCCTGCAATGGGCAGAGCAACATGTCAGATGGACTAGACTGCAGTGGAATGCTGTCCTATTCACAGACGAGAGCAGATTCAACATATCCTTTGCTGATGGACGTATGCGGATTTGGCGACGGTGTGGAGAGCGCTTTGCAGATTGCTGTGTTCATCAGCACAACCGATTTGGAGGTGGCAGTATTCACATTTGGGGAGGATTCAGTTTTCACCATCGCATGCCTCTTCACGTCTTCAGTGGAAATGTTAATGCTGTGACATATCGAGATGAGGTTCTGGATGCATTGGTTGCTCCTGCGTTCACAAATTATCCAGACTTGCAGCTTCTCCAGCAGGATAACGCACATGCGCACACCGCATGCATTACGCAGCAATATCTACAGCAGCAGAACATTGTGACGATTGATTGGCCTGCCTTATCACCAGACATGTCCCCTATAGAACATCTGTGGGACGAGCTTGGACGCAGAGTCTACAGGCAAGGTTCTCCAGCTAATCTGCAACAGCTCGAAGCTGCTCTTACACGTGAATGGGACTTCATAACCCTCCACTCCCAAAGGAGCATAGGCCTTCAACAAACACATGCCAAGTCCTCCTGTCACGTGCCATCATCTCAAGTTCTTTCCATGTTCTCCTCATCATTTTCACCTCTGTTTCCAACTCTCTTCTCCATGTACTTCTTGGTCTTCCTCTGCCTCTCTTGCCCTGGGGGTTCCAGAACAAGGACTGCCTTGTAATGCTATCAACAGGTTTCCTCAGTGTGTGTCCTATCCATCGCCATCGTCTTCTTCTCATCTGTTGTTCCACTGGCACTTGTCCAGTTCTTGTCATCAGTTCCACATTGGTAACCTTGTCATACCATTTTAATCCCTCTATTCTACGCAAGCACCCATTTATGAAAGTCTGTAGCTTTTTGGTTGTTGTCTTTGTTGTTCTCCATGTCTCCGAGCCATACAATAGGACTGACTTCACATTTGAGTTGAAGATTCTTATTTTCGTGTTGGATCCTATTTCTCTTGATCTCCATATATTTCCCAATGCAATGAAAGCTCCTCTTGCTTTTTGTATTCTTATTTTGATATCGCTGTCTGTCCCTCCAACTTTGTCTATATTACTGCCAAGATATGTGTATGATTCTACATCTTGTATTGGCGTTTCTTCAAGTTCAACCCTGTTTTCATTACCTGCATTTATTCTCATTATTTTTGTCTTTTCCCTGTGTATTTTCAGACCCAATTGCTGTGACCTCTCATCGAGTGTTTTCAATTTGTCCTGCATCTGATTACGGTTATGGGACAGGAGAGCCAAATCATCAGCAAAATCCAGATCATCCAACTGCTTAGTCAGAGTCCACTGGATTCCATTTCTGTTGTGTGTGTTGTCGATGATCTCATAACCCAATCTATTGCCAGCAAGAAAAGAAATGGAGACAAGAGGCATCCCTGTCGCACTCCTGTTCTTATCCCAAATGGTTCTGTAAGCTGTCCTTCATGAAGAACTCTGCACGTCATGTCTTCATAGGTTTTCTTTATTAAATTAATGATTTTCAGGGGAACTCCATAATGCCTCATCAATTTCCAAAGTGATTCTCTGTCCACACTGTCAAATGCTTTTTCGTAGTCCACAAATCCGATGTATAGTGGTGAATTCCATTCCAGACTTTGTTCAACTATTATTCTCAAAGTGGCTATCTGGTCTGTACATGATCTGTTTTGTCGAAAACCTGCTTGTTCATCTCTCAATTTCTTGTCTATGGACTCCTTTAATCTCTCAAGGATAATCCTGATCAATACCTTTCCTGGCACTGATAGTAACATTATTCCTCTATAATTTGTGCACTCTTGTAGATTTCCCTTCTTAGGCAACTTAACCAGATATCCTTCCTTCCATTCTGCTGGTATCTCTTCTTTTTCCCAGACTTTACCAAGTAATTTATATAACATCTCTGTAGCCGTGTCGATATCTGCTTTGATGGCCTCTGCTGGAATGCCATCAGGTCCAGACGCTTTTCCATCTCTTAGAAGCTTTATGGCTTTCTTTATTTCTTCCTTCGTTGGTCTTTCACCGTTAATTTGTAGCTCTTCTTCTGCTGGCTGGATGTCCGGCGGGTTTTGTGGAGCTGGTCTATTGAGAAGGTCCCCAAAATATTCTGTCCACCTCTTCATTTGCTCTTGTATATTGCTGAGCAGTTTCCCATTCTTATCTTTTATGAGGCAACTTGTTTGCTTGTATTTCCTGTTAGCTTCTTTGTGCTGCTATACAGTTCTCTCATATTTCCTTTGGCTGCAGCATCTTCTGCCTCTCTTGCCAACTCCTCAATATACTTCCTCTTGTCTCTTTTGATACTTCTTTTTACTTCTTTGTTTGCTTCTGTGTACACTTCTTGAGCCTTGGCTTTGGAACTTCTGGTTTTGCTTGTGTTTAACTCTGCTTTCTTGTTTTTTCTATCTTTTATCTTATTGATGGTTTCTGTTGTTATCCATGCTTTTTTGTTGTCTTTCCCTTTTCCCCAGTATTTCTTCACATGTCTCCTTCCATACCGTTTTGACCTGCTGCCAATAGTCTTCTGTATCCTCTACATCTTCCAACTGTTGGAGCACTTGGAATTTGTTGGATACTGTGACCGCAAATTTGTCTCTTGTTTCTTGATTTCTTAGCTGTCCTACATTAAACTGTTGTCTATAATTTTGCATTGTTGCATATCTCTTGAGTTTCATTTTTACTTTGGCTATCAGAAGATGGTGATCTGATGCCACATCTGCTCCTCTATATACCTTTACATCCTGCAATGATGATCTAAACTTCTTCTTTATGCATATATGATCGATCTGATTTTCTGTTCTATGGTCTGGTGATATCCATGTTGCCTTGTGTATTCTCTTATGTGGAAACATGCTTCCTCCTATAGCCAGTTGATTTGAAGCACAGAAGTTTGCGAATAGTTCTCCATTTTCATTCATTACTCCTAGCCATGTTTTCCCATGACTTCTTCAAATCCAGTATTGACTGTACCTATCTTTGCATTCATGTCACCCATCATAATTGTGATGTCTCTTCTTTTTACTTTATCCATAATTTCCTGTAGTTTAGTATAAAATGCTTCTTTCACAGACTCTTCTTTGTCATTAGTTGGTGCATAACATTGGATGACATTGACATGAATTTTCTTTTTAGCTGTTTTGAAAATAGCTGTTATTATTCTGGGTCCCACAGCTTCCCATTCAATGAGTGCTTTCTGTGCTTCTTTAGATAACATAAGAGCTACCCCTTCACTGTGGTGTGAACTTTCGTCTTCGTGTCCTGAGGACAGCACCAATTCACCTGTGATGAGTTTCTTCCTGTCTACCCCCTTTCACTTTGTTTCACACATTCCCAGAACCTCGATTTTGTATTCCCTCATTTCTGCTGCTACTTGTGCCACTTTCCCTTGTTCGTTCAATGTCCGAACATTCCAGGTGCCAAATCTGGAAGTTCTCCTAGAAGAAAGAAGGTTAGTCAGCAACACAGACTCCTTTCGGCTTTCTCTGTGTTGCATCATACGCCTCCCCGCGAGAGGACCTTCCCCTGTCTTGGATGGCTGTGTTTTATTTTCTTTATTTGACTTGTCCATATTTGTTGAAGTTTTTTGTGGTTTAAATTTTTTTTTACAGGATGGGGTAACCGGCCCCATGCCCAACCCTCCTTAGTCGCCTTCTACGACATGCTTGGCAGGGGACAGTGTTACTATTCTTTGCTCCCCTTTCGGGCCCCGGTAACACACGGGTGTGAATGGGACTTGATTCCCCGGAATTTCCTTCAGAGACTTGTGCGTTCCATGCGGAGCCGCTGCCAAGCTTGTTTGCAAGCACACGGTGGACATACCAGATACTGAGGATAGTGTGAATGAATTTTTTTATTGGTTGCATTTTTGGTTTTCTCCCTTGCCTGCACAGAATGCAACGAATTTCATAACAATCAAGTGTACAAATTAATGACCAGCATGGATTCATAGGAAAATGAATAAAGATTCCAAATATGTAAACTTGTAAACACTTATATTTACATTTCACACTCTGTTCCTGGATTATACAGGTGGTGCGTTTTTAATGTGCTTCAGTATATATCCTAATTATAACCCATCAAGGGTTGAAAAGGATATTTTATCTTTAAAAAAAAAAGAAAAATTGTTAACAAGATCCTTAAGAAAGACTGAATCTCGTTAAGACCATAATCACTGTGTGAGAAATGAAATGCATCTCTCCATAGCATATGACAGCATAAGTAAAAGGATAAATTAAATAAAGGAGGTATTTGAAAGGATGTTATCTAATGATGAATAAAAACAACTAAATCAATTTAAAAGTATTTATCTGAAAGGCTGCTATCTACTGGTGATGTCTAGTGTTCGCATTAAGTTACTTCTTTCGGTATTCTACCAGCAATCAAACAGTAACTCACCTGCACAGAATAATACCATCTTTTAACACCGCTTGAAATTTGTCCATTCCTAAAGGTTGGTTCGGATCTTCATTCTAGTGATGAGAAGCAGAAGAAAAGTGTGATGCAGAAATAAATTGTATGCTCTGGACACAAAGTTAAAAAATATGTCAAGAACATATTGTCAAACAACTTCTGACAAAAAAACTGATCTAGCTCAGACCCACCACATAATTTTGTGGCAATGAACTGATATAGCTAAGACACCCATCACATAATTTTGTGGCAATGAACTGATATAGCTAAGATACCAATCATACAATTTTCGAGTAAAGAGCTGATCTAGCTAAGATACCCACCATATCCCATAATTTTCTGACAAAGAATTTATCAAGCTAAGATCACTGGTGAAAAACTGACCTTGCTCACTCTGCCCAAGAATGGTGTCTAGCCATGACTTTTTGGCTTTAAAAAAATGTTTTATGTTTTAGCTATACAACTTTCCGTGTACAGTTTCATCATCATTTCCTTATTTGACTTTCTATGGAGCATGGAACTACCACTTGTGACATTATTTGGGTTGATCTCTGCTTCACTCCGGCAGTAATCAGTTACATTTGTTGTACTGACTAATTCCATGACACCACTCACGGCTGTTTGCGAGCGATCTTTTAGTTATTTCCCCTTTTTCCCCGACCGCGCTATTTATAGCCCACTTGACAGAGGTCACGTGGTCAGCTTCCTAATGGGAAAAACATGTGGCGATGTTTACTTTGATAGGGCTTAATTAATGCTTTTAGGCTACTTTTTTATTATAAATACCGGCTTTAATTTTGCGTAAAGCTAGACTAGAAATGTTAGAGTAAATTTTAGAACAAGAACAAACATTTTATCACAATTAGAACAGAAGATATAATAGTCTGAAATAGTGTAAAATTTACGTTTTTTTTTATATTTTGTTATGGTTTGTTTATAATGCAATTTTCACTAAATCGGTCACAATCAACATGCATAACAAATTACAGAAATCAAAAATAGAAAACCTGCAGAAAATGGATATCAAAAATTTGTTTTGGTTTCATGCGTCAAACATTAATTATTGAAAGTTTAAATTGCAAGTCCACATTATTACCTTAAAATAACACACCCAATTGTCCCCAAAACATGTTTGAATTGCTTTTATGCTACTTTATTATTATAAATACCGGCTTTAATTTTGCGTAAAGCTAGACTAGAAATGTTAGAGTAAATTTTAGAACAAGAACAAACATTTTATCACAATTAGAACAGAAGATATAATAGTCTGAAATAGTGTAAAATTTACGGTTTTTTTTTTACATTTTTGTTATGGTTTGTTTCTAATTCAATTTACACTAAAACGGTCACAATCAACATGCATAACAAATTACAGAAATCAAAAGTAGAAAACCTGCAGAAAATGGATATCAAAGTTTTGTTTTGGTTTCATGCGTCAAACATTAATTATTGAAAGTTTAAATTGCATGTCCACATTTATAACCTTAAAATAACACACCCAATTGTCCCCAGAACATGAGAGCTAACAATTATCTCAATCATACATCATGAGTTCTGATCCAGTCTGCGCAATGTTTTTCTAATATGTGCTGTTTATGAATTGTCTTACTAGGGAATAGCTTTCTGAACAAAGACATATAAGTCTCTATCGATGCTGTTATTGATTCTTTACTAATTGGTTTACTGTGTGATATTTTGTTGTGTACTTTCTCAAATGCTTCTTTCAGTGAGTTGAATTGTTCTTGGGCAATAAAAGCTATGTTAGTTATATCTTGTTTGTCTGTAATTTTCAGTGTTTGTGTAATGATTGCTCTTGTAAGATCTTTATAAACTTTTTGTGTGAGATATCTGTGGCATTGATTCCCTATAAATGCTCTGCTATTATAAGCCTGTTGTATGATTTTGTGTTTGGCTAGTACATTGTCCATGTGTGAGCAAACTGGACCAGACCTAGTACACAGATCTTGAAACTGAAGTTTGGCCAGCGCATCTTGTGCATTTTCAAGTCTAACTTTAAAATTATCTGTCTCCTCCTTATCCTCACAAAGTTCAATACCTACCTGAAAAATTCAATTTTAGCTCCTAATTCTTCTGCCTATTTCCAGTTCCTACTAAATCTCTTCAAGTTCTTAAAAGTACTAATGTTTGCATGTATCTCTTGCGAATTCTCAAATATCTTTGCGTCTATTGTATCAGCTACCTGTTCTAGAAGTCTGTGGTGTTTCAAAACAATGCCTAATAAAATATGAAGGTAAGGAGGAGCTACATTTTCAATTTCAATCTCTAACATTGGTTTGTGTAAACAATTATGGTAATGTGCCACTTGCCTTTTATTCCCTTTCCCATATTTCATATATCTATTGTAATCTCTTATCAACATGGCCAAACTTCTTGGTTTGCAAGTTGTATGCTCTCTGGATGTCTTTGATGAAAATGTTTGGTTTGTCTGGAGCTCAAGGAATATACCCATGTCTGTGGTGTCTCCAGCAAAACAAGGAAATAATCCCCGAATAAGAAAACAACAACTTGTTTACCATCCCACCTAAATATTTTATTGTGACAACTATCTGAGCTTTCATGCCATTCTATGAAAAATATGGGATTTCCAAACCACCTTATACAACTCATCGCACTGCTGTACCAAGAACAACAGGCAGCCGTAAGAATAGAGGGGGAAACATCAGAATGGTTTGAAGTACAGAAAGGAGTAAGACAAGGCTGTACCCTTTCCCCTTACCTGTTTAACATTTATGCCGAGAATATCATGAGAAACGTAAGAGATGACCAAGAACACACAGAGTTTGACTCATTTAACATCGGCGGGTACCAGATCCCGGAAATCAGATATGCTGACGACACAGTCCTCCTATCGACCAACCCAAAAGGACGTTTTGAAAAGTTGACGAGTTCTGTCCACCAAAAAACCAGCGAGGCCAGAATCTTACCTAAACACCAAGAAAATAAAGTATTGACAACAGACAAAGTAAAGACCTTCTCCAAAATTGAAATTGATAACGAAGAACTGGAAAGTGTCAATGCGCAAAATTTTCTAAACAGCTTTTATGCTCGGAATCCTTCGCTCCGTATCTGCAGTGAGTGTCCAGCTCTCACACCCATACAAGAGAATAGAAATTAAAAGAAGACTTTTGTATAATTTATCTTCACAGATGAAAAACCTATGGCAAGGCACAAGCAAAGGAACAAAGTTACAACTGATCAGAGCATGTATATTCCCAGTAGCAACATACGGCTGCGAGACTTGGACACTCAATAAAACAGTTGCAAAAAAGATTACATCATTCGAAATGAAATGCTACAGAAGGATGTTGAAATTCTTCTGGACAGAAAAAAAGACCAACAGAGAAGTACTGCACTCACTAAACGTACAGGAACATTGGCTCCTAAATACCATCGCAATAAGGAAGCTGAAATTTTTCGGTCATATAAAAAGACATAATAGTCTGGAAACTTTCTCCAGTGATGGAAGGCATGGTCCCTGGAAAAAGGGGAAGGGGTCGACCTAGACGACGGTGGACCCAGGACATCACAGAGAGTCTGAACTTGTCTTTGGCTGATGCAGGTCGACTTGCCCAGAATCGTGATGCGTTCAGAGCAGCTGTAATGGAGACAACGTTCTGGAAAGAATATGTCACATGATGATGATGAAAAATTAACAAACAACTGTTTACAGGACTCTAATATTTTAGCCGAACTCCTATCAGCTTTCATGCCATTCATAAATATTTTCTAAATTATCATATGTATCTCTGACTCTAGCCATTGATAAAAGGATGGTATTAGATTTAGAATTTGGTTTCTCTAAATTTACTACCTGCATTGTAACTTTGAATGAAAGAAGATATACAAACAGTTACTTAGAATTCGCTGGCAGCCGTCTTGTGCACAGGATTGTCTACCAAAGAACACTAATGGAACAGTCTTTATCTCACACACAATAAAAAAAAGACATTCATATTATAAATACAAGATTAACAAGACTTGAAAGATAGATCAAAGTATGTGGAAGTAATCTGTCTATAGCTTTACATGTTTTCTGACGCTTATATACGTAGCTAAATATCATTATAAATGAATGAAAATGCAAAAACAGATGGTGCTTTACAAAAAGTTATTTTTTTACTACCTTATTTAAGATTTGTGGGTATCAGGAATGCGTTTAAAGGGATTTAAATGCTATAAAATTTGGTGACAATATGCTTGTTCTTGTAATGCCACACTCACAAAACTGACTACCACACATTCTCAAGATATGAAACCAAACAAAAAGTATGTGGAAATAATCTTTAGCTTCCCTTCGAGAAGTCTTTATAATTATAAACTCAAACGAATGGGCCGATTTTTAGATATTAAATTAATAAAAAGATTACTTATTTTATGAATTTCCTTAAATGATGACGCTGTTTTCAAAAGTCTGTAACTCCGCCAAAACTAATTTCAAACAAATAAAAATGCAATCAAAAATAGAACACAGAACAAAGTTATAGTACACAAAAGAATTTTAGCGCTGTGTTTATCCAGAACGAGTGTGTAATGATTTATATTTTACTGATTTTACTCACACATCAGCTGATTTTCCCCGCCAAAAACTTAAATAGTCTTTTACGGTGCACACAAAATTTTATACCCGGTGTCAGAATTCCGGTCACCGAAACTAAAAGAGCGCTCTGGTATAGGGCACAAACAGCCGTGCACTGCAACTGGCAACCTTGTAGGAACCTATACTAAAGCATTCATGTGTTCTTGCAGCGTTGGTTTCTAAAGGAAAAGTTTTCTTTTACATAACAAGGTTGCCAGCCCCATGCACAACCTTATATTAGTCACTCGTATGACACGAAATGATAACAAGGTCGAACTTGAAGAAACACCACTACAAGATGTAGAATTGTACACATATCTTGGCAGTAATATAGACAAAGTTGGAGGGACAGACAATGATATCAAAATAAGAATACAAAAAGCAAGAAGAGCTTTCATTGCATTGGGAAACATATGGAGATCAAGAGAAATCGAAGTCCAACACAAAAATAAGAATCTTCAATTGAAATGTGTAGTCAGTCCTATTGTATGGCTCTGAGACATGAAGAACAACAAAAACAACAACCAAAAGGCTACAAACTTTCATAAATGGGTGCTTGTGAAGAATAGAAAAATTGAAATGGTATGACAAAGTTACAAATGTGGAACTGATGACAGTAGCTTGACAAGTGCCTGTGAAACAAGAGTTGAGAAGAAGATGCTGGCGATGGATAGGACACACGTTGAGGAAACCTGTTGATAGCATTACAAGGCAGTCCTTGTTCTGGAATCCCCAGGGAAATAGAGGCAGAGGTAGACTGTTACGGTGGGATAAATTAGAGGATCATGCATGGATACGCGAATGATAGCAGGTGTTCATTCAGGACATTATGGTCAGTATACATAACAAAAGCCGGTAGGTGAACAGGTCCACGGAAACAGGGTTGACATTTAATAAATCAAGTCACTTCACAATAACGTCCATCAAAACATCAAAAGTACATAGCAAGGGATAGGCGTAGTAGATTATCCCTCGTCCGTCAATAAGTTTCAAACGTTAGGCATCTTTAAGTGGCAATAATATAAACATTCATTTACTCCTCTCATCTCCCCTCAATCCTGGCCGTTGTACTAAAGGTTCGGGCAATCCACGAAAACCAAAGTAATGCGGCAGAAGCAATCAGTGCAAACCAAATCTTAGTTGCCTCATATTGTGGTAAGTTGGGATTATATAAATATTTATAGGGGACTTAGTGTACTGACTGAGATCAGCTGTGAAGGTATCTGTATCTAATATGTGTGGTGTGTTACAGATGACCTTACTTTGCTACCACATTTAGACCTCAATCAGACTTATTCTGGAATATTGTGATGACTACGTTGAATGTCTAGGGTTATGATAATGATGAAGTGTAAGTTCACAACAACAACAGACAGATAAATACTTTATTTAAGATTCACAACACTTTACACCACTATGACAAGCACATACCTATAACACTCTAGAAGACTAGCTTAAGTAAGTCAAGTGTTAACTTTTAAATTATGTATTAATTTCTTTCAAGAATAGATATCCTGATCCAACTACAGAGTGAATCAGGAATCACAATCAAATTTAAACACAATGTCTATGTACAAAAATTATACAAAGGATCTTTGTCCTGACATAGAATATTATTACAATATGTGTGTAGTGTTATGCTCTGGTATTAAGAGGTAATACTGGCTTTTGAAGCTATGTTGTTGTTTGTCATCACGACTTCATGTGTTTGTTAATGGTGGAAATAATCTTGAAGGGATCACAGTTCTTTTATTTTGTACAACAATAGCTGTCCCTCTTGCTTTAGTATTACAGTCAATTTTTAAAGGTGGGTTATACAAGGGTGAGCTGCTCTGGCTGACAAAGTCTTAGCTTAGGTGTCTGCGGCAGGAAAACTGTCTCCTCTGCTCGCTTGCTTCTCAGTTATCTTGAAATATACCACTGGTCAATATCTTGGACAAGGAGTCTGCTGCCAGCCCGATGGATCCAGCAAAACTCAGACCAGGTGCTGCTCTAATACTTCAGTACCACGGTCCCTGAAATAAGAAGGTTGTACCTCCTTCTTCAGAACTAATATATAATATCTATTTCCACACTGAAGTACAGGACATTACAAACACAGAGTTCAGCGCTGTATGCCAACTACTAGCTTCTCATGTGACAATATACCAGTATTCCTCTCCCTAATGGTTACAACGCCTCTGCAATTCCAGCTGTACTTCCTTCTATACAATAAGATAGGTGTCATGTTACTAAATGGCAATCCCATATATGCCACTGCAGTTATACTCCTCTCTGACAAGCTTTTACATGGTGGAGCAATATCTAGGCTTTGCCTTCTGTTTGCTACTGAACCACACACATACAGACACAATTTATCAATTCATATTCAATTTTCATATAATATATATATATAGATATATAGGAAATATGTCTAGTCTTACCACAATTCAAGGAAATATACACAAGTACGTTGACTGGCGATGAATTCTGGCACAATTTTGATCTGCCTTATCCCAGGCTTTTATTTAGAAAAATATTAGCTTGCTCTCAACGCACTGGCTTCTCATAAAGTTTATTTTCAAAACTGGCCTGAACTGACGCTTCTATTTGACTAGTTTTTTATGCAGTAGGCTGTTACTATCAAACGTGGAAGCGTTACAATTATGCAGACGAAGTAGAAAAAGGGGATCTCGGGTTCAGTCATTATGACGCTCTACAACGCAGGTGTACGCTATTTAGGGAAAGCACTGGTCTTTCACCATTCTTCTTTCTTTCTATTGAATTACTTCGTTAGGCTTTACATTTATTTTCTCATTTATATATGTGGATTAGAATTTTTCACCACACATATCTCAAAGTTACGTGTAGTAAATTAGGGTATGATCTTCTAGATAAGTTTATGAACCATCTTGCATATAATGAGGCGGCCTCCGAAAATCAACAATGCCACAATATATATTTATAAATCACTCTCCATTATCCCGGAGCTCAAAAAATTACATCTCTCTCGGACGCAAACACAAAGACGGAAGCCCAATTAATTAACACACTGAATCCACGACATGTGACAAACTACACCACTAGTTGACCGTCGCTCAATACGGGTGAACGCCTCGCTCACCACGGGTGGACGCTTCGTGCAAACCGTAGTTTGTCTACAGGCGAACACAGTTCCTCACATAAAAATGGAAATGTGCTAGCGTGTAGTAACATGCCACACTATTTTATCTGCATCCCAAACCTATCCTTAACATAGACCAAAAAACACATGGAGAAGAGAGTTGGAGACAGAGGTTAAAATGATGAGGAAAACATGGAAAGACCTTGAGCGGATGGCACGTGACAGGAGAACTTGGCATGTGTTTGTTGAAGGCCTATTGCTCCTTGGGGAGCTATAGGGTATTGATTGATTGATTGATTGATTGATTATGACATGCATGAGGCAGAGGTAGTCCTATTTCTTGTTTGTCTCCGTAGAGACCCTCGGGTTACTATATTTAGCCTAGTGTTTTTTTTTAAGTGTTCTTTTCTCTTGTGCTTGATCTCTTATGACCTCTCTTGTGCTTGATCTCTTATGACCTCTCTTGTGCTTGATCTCTTATGACCTCTCTTGTGCTTGATCTCTTATGACCTCTCTACACCCAATCTAAGGCAGTGCCATAGGGTGCACCTCCACTTAGTGCCATCAGCAGCTTTGTCCTCCCAGGATACTGGACTTCTGCTTAGTGCCTTCATGTCTCTCTTGGATGCATCTCCGAGCCTCAGATCTGGTTGCATGGCTGTTCTTTTGCATCTGCAAGAAATGTGTTGATTTCACGCCTCAATTCCTTCTCTTTACTCACTCCGAGCTTTTGGCCAGGCAATATTAGTGTGATGGGGCCGAAAAGGAGACGCCCGCCCCCTACCTGTTTCTAGGCAGATTATTTTCGATGTGCGCGAAGCATTCTGGGATGTGAAAAGTTTTCATGAAGATATATTAGTTTAGGCCATAATAAAGCCTGAGAATTAGTTGTGATGTGTTATATGTGGTAGTCGTGTGTAATATTTGATAATTGTGAGCCATATCTGTGTTTTCATGCCTTCTAAAGCGATAATCGCGTGTGATATTTAAGTAGCCAAGATTAATACGCCCAGCGCGCAGTAAGTGAGTGATGCGCCATAGGGCCTATATAAAAAATGCGATAACCAGCAGCAGCCTTTTTAAGTATCAGCCCAGACGAGGGAGAACGAAACGAGGCGCCCTGTGTACCTACACAGAAGAACACAAAGACATGACACAGTAACAATCGGGCACATGCTGGGTGTTTTGTTTAGTTTTGTTTTGTTATGTTCGCTAGTTTATTTGTTTAATGTTTGCTTTGTCACTGAATGGGTTGTAAAAATAAATAAAGCCCCTGCCTCAGAATAAGAGTTTTTATTGTTGTTCGGGTCGGTGCGAGTGTGAAAAGAGAGTGATCACATATCACAATATAATCATCATCATCATCTCGCCCACCCTACCACAATTGGCGTCGTAGACAGGATAAGGCAGACAGTGACACTGAGCAAACAGCAAACGAACAAATATTGTAAACACCCAGCAGTGCATTCCTGCAGCAAGATGGCTAATGCGCCTGTGAAGGTAGTGTACGTGAAGGAGCCAGAGATAAGGTTATTTAGTAGAGAGGGGAGTCCCACATGGCAAGAGTTTGTGGGAGATGTGGAAGCCGCGTGGAAGGTGGCGCCTTTTTGTGCAGAAGACAAGTTAGACATGATATGGAACAACGTTACACCATGGGTATCTAGAGAATTACGGATACATGGTGGAACCAAGGCCAGCCCTGAGAAGTTACTGGAAATTGTCAAAGAAGCCTACAGCGAGCAACCACCAGTCAGTGAGATGACCAGGAATTTCCCTTGGGAATATGCTGTTTATGGTGAAAGTAAAAAGCCTGAGACACTGGTCCAGATAGCAAGTGCAGAAGTTCAGAAGGAGAAGGAGGCACTTAGAGCAGAATTATCCCTCCTAAAGTCCCAGATAGCACAGATGTCACAGACCAGTTCGCCAGCACAGGAGGAGGTGCAGAGAAAAAAAGCACCAAGCCAACCGCAGAAGCAGCCAAAGCACAACGAGGGGGTGTGTGAGCAGGAACCTCAACTAGACCTTCGTGTATGTGAGAGTCAGGCTGTTGCCAAGGAAAGCTATGAGCTGACAGCACCGACAAACACAGTTGCACCAACAAGGCGAAAAGGGGTTTGCAAGTGGTACAGTGTTCACAGGGGATGGGGATTCATCACGCCAGATGATGGTGGTATTGATGTATTCGTACATCAGACCAAGATCTACAGAAAGGGATTCCGGAGTCTGGCGAGGAATGAACGAGTAGAGTTTGACAGCAAACCATCGGTCCAGGGCATGGAAGCAATTTATGTATGCGGCATTGGCGGTCAAGAGTGTAAGGGCAGCAGGAAGCGACCCATGGCACAGAGGAAGCCCAGAAAGATAAGATGCTACAATTGTGGAGACCTGTCAGACCACATGGCAGCCAAGTGCCCTCAAGGCCTGCTTCCGAAGAGATGTTTTCGATGCAAGTCCACTGAACACTTGATAGCTACCTGTCCCTCAAGGAGCTCTTTCCCGAAGCGTACTGTCACAACCAGGTTGCCTTTAGGGCGCAAGCCAAGAGATGGCCACGACAACTGTCACACTAAGGGCGCCGAGAAAATTGGCCGTCGTCTAGGGGAGGAAACCCGTCCTAAGCAGATAGGAGGGAGTGCAAATCAAGGTTCAGCAGAGGAGACTCATCAAAAGCAGATTGTGGGGAACGTAAGCCACCGTCCGCACAAAATGAGTGGAAAACACGTCAAGAGCGATCCCCCTACAGATTCGACAGCTGCAAGCACTGACAGGCAGATGTCACAGACAGACAGCGACGCGGCACAGGTGAGCGAGTCTTCTAGACCACAGCAACTGCCAGCCCAACAACGTAGGGACAAGACGACCAAGAGAGTCCCCAGCCGGGCTGCACCTATTACAGAAACTCAGCCCAAAGCATCGCTGCAAAGAAATAATCAAGCGCAGCACCAACGATCCGAGAGATTTTGAGTAAAGCGCCAGAGGTAGTGATGTTGTCGGGACGACAACAAAATCAGGAGGGAGATATGTGATGGGGCCGAAAAGGAGAAGCCCGCCCCCTACCTGTTTCTAGGCAGATTATTTTCGATGTGCGCGAAGCATTCTGGGATGTGAAAAGTTTTCATGAAGATATATTAGTTTAGGCCATAATAAAGCCTGAGAATTAGTTGTGATGTGTTATATGTGGTAGTCGTGTGTAATATTTGATAATTGTGAGCCATATCTGTGTTTTCATGCCTTCTAAAGCGATAATCGCATGTGATATTTAAGTAGCCAAGATTAATACGCCCAGCGCGCAGTAAGTGAGTGATATAAAGAATGCGATAACCAGCAGCAGCCTTTTTAAGTATCAGCCCAGACGAGAGAGAACGAAACGAGGCGCCCTGTGTACCTACACAGAAGAACACAAAGACATGACACAGTAACAATCGGGCACATGCTGGGTGTTTTGTTTAGTTTTGTTTTGTTATGTTCGCTGGTTTATTTGTTTAATGTTTGCTTTGTCACTGAATGGGTTGTAAAAATAAATACAGCCCCTGCCTCAGAATAAGAGTTTTTATTGTTGTTCGGGTCGGTGCGAGTGTGAAAAGAGAGTGATCACATATCACAATATAATCATCATCATCATCTCGCCCACCCTACCACATTAGATTTCACATTTTACTTACCCAAGATAATTTGTAAACATATATACACAAAAACACTGCTTACTGAGATAGGTTCTCCTAATACAGCCTCCATCCACAGACGAGCCTCTTGTTCTAAAGTTGTATCATACTTGCTCGCAATCTGAAACAAATCAACATGTTTTTGTTTCATTACTTAAATTTTACAAATATTTTTTTATAATTTCATATTTACCAACTTTTGAGTTTCATTAAAAAATACAACAGAACTTTTTTTTTTTTTTCAAAATGAACTTTGTGGAACTCAATAAACAGTTCCTAGACTCTAGTCCATCTTACTGAACCATGATATTTCAACATGTGATTTTCTATGACAAATGTTTTTTTGTTTGTCCAGTTTATCACAGATTGCTAGTGAATTAAATATATTCAATTCTCCATAAAGTATTTTTTTATATTTACAATTCAAAACAAAATAATCCACATAAATATGTAAAATATAATGACATACTATATTTCAAACAGTTACCACTTTATCTGTTTAATAACAGGAAACGAAATCAAAACACACTAAAAAATAAAATTTTTTTTTTAAAACCCCAATTTTTTTTTTTTTTTTTTTTTTCCTTAACCAGCGGCACTTGGGCTTTCAGCCCCTTCGGCCCAATGACATGTCATTGCGAGGCTGGGGAACCTGAGGACTTTCCTTCCAACCCGGTCAGGAGCTTCGCTCCTTCCCATCCACAGAGGGTTTATCACAGGAGCCGTTCAGGCTATTCAGTCAAATTTCCGGCCGTAAACATTTCTTCAAACGCCGACGCCCGGGTTTGAACCATGAACACCTGGTCGCCAGTACAACGCCGAAGCCATTACACCAGCGCGGCTCCCAAAAACCCCAATAATCTACTATGTTTATATGTGGGAAACCAGGAACAGAATGAAAATAGAAGAGTAAAGTGGCATAACTGATAACATAATTTCAGAACTTACTTTCCTAGTTATTTCCCCTGATAAACCATAGCCTCGCGGCCTTGTAGCCATGTCCTGCAAACAAATAATAAAACACACCAATAAAATGATTTAACAACAGCTGTTCCATTACTGCACTATAGAAGGAGTTTACGTGGGATACAAAATGTTTATATAAAAAACACACACACACACACACACGGTAATGCATGACAGATTGTAGTTCAACCATTAAAATGCAGTCTTGAGCGTTAGGAACAAAAAAAAATACTTGGGCAAGACTACGAATAGTCGCGTTAGACATGACGTGACAGACCAAGTGCTGAGGGGCGGAGCTGCCTCTGCACTCTACAGGTCAGCCAAGGTCACGATGTGAGGAGTCAGGAATGACAAAACTGTGGGATTTTATCAAACTTTTTTTTAATGTTGAATAAGCCAAAATTCTTGCGTGGCCGCGAAGAGAATGAATGAGTAACAGCTACGACATTACTGTAAATAAAAAATTGGTTTGTGTACAGTTAAGGAAGTGTGTTGGTAGAAGACAGTTTGTAGAGAGATAAGCTGGCATTTAAATGTAGTGCTTGACTGATATGGAACACGATATTTAACCACTCGTGTAACCTTCACCTTTCAGAACTGGCTCGGGACTCGAAAGGAGAGCAAGAATAGACACAATGTGCCTAAAGCTGACTATTGCTTTCTTTGAAAATATTCAAGTAGACGGTCTGAGAGTGTACGGAGAAGACGAAGAAGCCTAAATCTTCCAAACATGACATAAAAGTCGACCAAGGCGTGTTTAGCATTGGTCAGCCACCCCAACCTGCAGAAACTGAACTAGATATGAAGATTTCAAGCAGCTAACACCACAGAACTCAAGACAGACTTAATATATGTCTGAGAAACATAGAGGACAACGGGATGTCTAAGCATAATAGAAGGATTACAATGGTACGACAAACTCCGGGGAGTTCTTGTGGGTCTCTGAAGAAACATTTAAAGAATAGGACTACTGTAACCCAACGGTATCACGTGCAAATATGAGGTTGTGCATGGTGCTGGCAATCTCATCACGTAAAACAAACTACCACAAAAACAATCGTTGCAACATCACATGATTTCTTAGTGCAGGCTTCCTGCAAAAAAAAAGGGGGGAGCTGCAGTGGTGGTTCCATGCTCCATAGGGGGAACGACAAGGAAAATGATGAGTGGTATGACAACGTGCAGGTGTGGAAATTGTGAACAGAACTGGGTTTGTCCCTGGAGCAAGAGGTGAGGACAAAACATTGCATGGTAACAGGATACACACTCAGGAAGTCATCTATTAGCATCATATTGCAGCACGTGTTCTGAAATTACCAAGGCACACCAATCCCTTCCCTCCCCCCACACACACACACACACACACACACACAAACACTTGCGCGCGCGCACGCAAGTGGAGAAAGTCATAAGATTAAAAAAAGAAGACATGGACAGAATTTGACAGCCAAAGACAAGATGACTGGCAAACTCATCATGTAAAACAAATTGGCACAGAAACCACCGCTCTAACAGTTTGTAAATGCTTTATGCAGGCTTCCTGCAAGGGGACCAGCTGTACTTGTGGTTCCATGCTCGGTCTGGAGCGCACAGGGAAACAATTATGACGAAGTTGATTTTCGAGGGTGTTCGAAGAAGAAGAAGAAGAGGTCTGGTATCACTACATATAAACTCCCAGCTTTTTCTGTCACTAACGCTAAGGGATGAAACTTTGTTTGAAAGTTAGACATTAATTGTATTGTTTCCCTTATATGCACTCACTGAAAATAGTAACACTCGACAAACACAATGGTTTTTTTAAATACTTTTGAATAAGTAAAATTGCCGTTTGGTATTGGTGCTTTTGAATTTAATTCCCGTCTTAGTATTGCTTTATTCTATCTGCACTTTTGGTCAAAATTTGGATACCAGCGAATTGCAACATACCAGGTAATGAGGTGGCAGACAAACTTGCTAAGGAAGGAGGAGCGCTGCGACAGCATGATACAGGGACAAATTATGAAATGGCAAAAGCTACTATAAAAGTCACATTCAAGTCCTAATGGGAAAGACAGCAGACAAGCCGTTTAAAAAATGCTGCATATCATCAGCTATCTAGGCGAGACCAGGTCACCATTTTTCGGCCGCGCACTGGACACAACAGATTGAGATATCATCTATACCACAAGTACAGAATTGGTGCAACAGATCTCTGAATCTGAGGTACCAGCTCAATGACGGCCGAACACCTGCTGAAGTCCTGCCCAACATACAGCAATGAAAGGAGTAGCACATGGCAACAACTTGCTTCACTCCACGAAAAACTGTTTGGAGATGTCATGAACCTTGAGCTGACTACCGTCGTTATTTGAGTCATTAATTAATGTAGAAGTTTGAGGGCGAATGAGGAAGAAGAAGAAGAAGAAGAAGAAGGTCGAAATTGGCCTGAAATCATAAATCGACATCGTATAGCTTAATCTATCAGCCTACACAAAATCTTACAGCTAACAGTTTGGATCATCATGCGATATTTCATTTTAATGTGATACCTCCATTTTCATCTAATAACCCAACAACTTTGTGAACGCGTTTTTCTAAAAACAAGCTGAAGAGGGGATGGAATATAACAGTTCTAATGTGCTGACGAAGCAGTAACGCCACTTGTTTTTTTGCCGGTGACTTTTATTTCAAGCGCCTCGAGACGAATCACAAATAAATCTTCCACGACCAACTAAGGAGTATTTAAATAATTTCAGTTACTCCAATGGTTCCCAAACTATTCAGTCGAGCACCCCACTGTGCAACAAAAGAATATTTATGTATGCCCTCATGCTATATCATGCTTTATTTATGCCTTATTGAGTATTTAGGCGTTAGGTATTATACAGCTTTCCTACACTGTAAGAAATGTATCCTGTTTAAGGGATTCTCCGCCCCCCCCAGCCCCCCCCCCCCCCCCCCCAAAAAAAAAGGAAGAAAAATGAAGAAAAAAAAGCTCTATATGCACATTAAGGGAATGCCAGAAATTCCGAATTATATGTTGGAAATTTGGACCACCGACTTGTTCACCGACGATATTACTGTTTTTCGTGCCGGGTGCATGCGATACTTTTGGCTGATTCTTAGCAAAATGGCAAACTTTTGCCCGGGTGACCCCAATTCATTGTACCGACACTTGCCAACGCCGACTGAATTTCGTTTCTTTTATTTTAGAGGTGATGGAGTGTTATTACTGTTCGAGTCTTCTCATTTGAGTCCGCTTGTGGTCACGTGCTTTTGCACATTAATCGGCACTCAAAATCATCAAGAGCTCCAAAGCTTGATGAATCGCTTCTCTTAAGCATGCAAGGACTTTGGCCTCCCAATAAGTCTAATGAAAACAAATGTGCTGGATGAAGCTGCTGATCACGCCAAGTGGCGATGCTCCCTTACGGCGCCACTTCAGATTGGGCGAAAAGAAGCTTTCACAAAAGAAACAGATGAGAAAAGAACACGCTGAAAGGAAGACTAGGGATAAAAAGCAGCGGATGACTATCACCTCAGAGGCGCATTCCCATAGTCAGTCATGACTGAAGGAGCCACTACAACTACTACTGATACTATGGACGGAACGACGACATCACAAAATGCAATGAACGATCTAGAAACATTTACGGATGAACGGATCTTATTTGAAAATATTTCGCCCGAAAATATGTCTACATCAGCCACTGACTATGTTGAGGGACATAGAAATCATCTCACTGCCAATGTTGTTTAAAATTGTAAATATTAGTTTGGGTTTTTTTTTTTTCCTATTTACATTCTTATACGCTTTTCTTAAAGCGCGTTCGGCAAATTAAATTGCGGGAAAACGCAACTAATTAATTTATGTATGACAGTGTATCGCAAGAACCGACTCAAGACATAATGGACCGATTTTTATAAATATTCATATTTAAGACTGGCAAAAATGCGTCGACCAATTTGCAATGTGATCTAAATCTGATAAGAAATAACGGCCGCGGTAGCCTAGTGGTTAGAGCTCCGTGGTTCG